>JAJONR010003304.1:0-89409 GCA_029582245.1 Solanum etuberosum | reverse complement strand
GACGGCTAAACTAATTATGCACTAATTAACTCTACAACAATTGCAATTTAAGCTAAACTAAAGTAATAAAATATTTAACTAGAAATGCAAAATCTTTTGAGATAATTTTGAAATATTTATAGAACATACTAATTATGTGCATAGTTGTATTAAGCATATTTATTATTCAAAAATTATAAAATTGAAAAGGTTATTTTAAAAACTTTAAAATTGTTTTGAATTTTGTAAAGTCAATTGTTTCAAATCGTTGGAAATTAAAGAAGCTCAAAAATTAATTTGCATCGGGGACGGTCAAAATTGGGTGTCAACATATATCAATAATTATTTTCTTAATGGATGTGTCAAGTCAAATAATGACAAGTAAAAATGAGAGGGAATACGTATTAGCTAAATTAAATTGATCAAGTTCACATTAAATGTTGCTTTTGAGAAATCAAAGATGCCCTTATTGTTGTTTTATCTATCCTTGTTCTAATAATCAATCTAAATAACTTTAAAAACTTTCAACAATAAGTACATACAATTTATAAGAAGTTAATGTTATTAAATACTTCTTCCATTTCAATTTGTGTGACATCATTTGATTAGTTATAAAATTTTAAGAAAAATATTTATGATCTAATATAAACTTGAGTCATTTATGTATAAACCATTTCATATATGGTAAAAATAGATTTTAATGATAATTATTCTTAATTATAAAAAAAAGTGATATTTTTTTTAGACAAAACATGTCACAAAAATTGAGATCAGGGGTGGCAAAGTCAAACTTAAACTGCTCAAGTTTGGACGGGTTATTGATATGTCTATTTACTAATTCAACTCATTGTTTTAGCCCAATGAAAATTAAGTTGATATGTAGCACAAATTGACTAATGAGAATTTTTTTCAAAATATTATTAAAATAATATTTTTTTATTTGATATATTTTATATAGTCATAATAAAGAAAAAAATAAATATTTTACGTACAAAACAATTATTAAAAAATTAATAAATAAAATAGTTAAAACTTAGGAAAAGTTGGGTGGATTGAAATTTTAATAATGATCAACATTTCCTCCTAAATAATTATTGAATGGGTCAATAATTTACTCATTTTAACTTGTTTAAATTTAATCCAATCAGTCTATTTGACAACTCTAATTGAGACAGATAGAGTAATTATTTTTCTTTTTAAGTGGTGAAACCTTAAATCTAGGAAATTTTACTTCCACCAAGTAAATAATCTAAATTCTAAGTTAATGATTGACAGTTGGTGGTAAAAAGCATTCACATTATTTGCGACGTATTTAATGACAAAAGATACAAAAGAAAATAGACACTAATATTGTCATTTCAATGGTGAAAATTTATTCGTATAAATTTTTTACATCAAATAATGAAAGCATAATAGGTGTTAAACACATATAATTGTCACTTAATTATATTTAATTAATATATATTGCACTTTATTAAATCACGTAATTGTGTTGAGTTTATTTTACATCAAATTAATGAAAACTAGCACATAATTATCACTTAACTATACTTAATTAAAAATATAATTAAAAATAATTATTAATTTTAGTCTTGAATTACTGAAGTAACTTATTTTAGGAGAACTTTTTAATGATAAATTGATAATTAAAATGGAACAAAGGAGTATCTACATTCACAATAACTCTAATGGTTAATTTGGATAATGATCAATTAAAATCATCTGAAAAGTCATATTGTTGCTTCATAATCGACAGTCAACTATTGAATTAAAACAAAGTTACAAACTACTTCTCACATTTTATTTTATTTAATCTAATTTCAGTATTCACATTGAGACTCGATTAGAACTGAATTTGTGTAGGAAAATTTTAAACATGAGTAAAAACACACCTCTAACAAAGATGATTTCATATTTAGCTAAAATACAAACCCAAAATTTCTTATTAACACTAACTGAGTACTTATTATTCCGCTGCAACCGACCAACTACTTCTCACATTAACACATCTTGAGGCATTTTATGATCAGTACATATAGTTGGTTTTTGTTTATCGAGTAGAATTATTTCTAATATTATATTTAATCTGATTAGTTAGAATTATCTCTGGTTGTAATTCATATTTTTGAATGATTTTTGTTGTTTACCTGAATAAGTTACCCTTAAATACTGAATGCATAAATGAGCAAAATAAATAAAAAGTGCAGTATACATACGAATAAAAATAAACTTAATAATCACATAAATATCTATTGCTCGATTAATGTTTCAAAAGTTTCATTTCTTCCATATATATATATATATATAAAAAAAGTTGATGTCCAATACCACTACATAAGTGGGTACATTTTAACTGCCATTTGTCTACATAAGTGGTGGTGGTGATTCGCGACTAGTGGATCTAACAGATACAGCAGATGATCCTCCGCTGTTTGTGAGAAAGAAATTTCGGTGGGAAGTTGTTCCACTCATGATATCAAAAGGTGGTGAGAAAATAATGTGAAGTGAAGATGCTAGAAAGAGTGAAATATATAAGCGCGTTACAAATAAGAAGTAATAAATGGCGTCACTAACTACTTTGAATTTAGTTTGACTATATCATCATTCATTTATGGTGTTTTTAGTTTTAACAATAATTTTGACTATATCATCATTCATTTATGGTGTTTTTAGTTTTAACAATAATTTGGCAATTATTATAATTTTTTTCCCACTCCGAGCATACACGTCAAAACACATGAAGACTGAAAATCAGTCTTTTATTATTTAAAAAAAAGGTAAAAATTGAATTTTTACGCGTCAAAACACACGAAGATTAAAAATCAGTCTTTTATTATTTTTAAAAAGTAAAAGTTAAATACTTGTCACTTTTGATATATCAAGAAAAGATAATTATATTTTTCATGTTACCTTCAACATTAAATATTTATTCTTCAAATTATTTTGGAAGATCTAGTACTAAATATCATTTAATAAGAATAGTTTGATAATATACTTATATCAATAATTATTTTCTTAATAAATATGTCAAGTTAAATGAATACAAGTAAAAATGGGAGGGAATACGTTTTAGCTAAATTAAATAGATCAAGTTCACATTAAATGTTGCTTTTGAGAAATCAAAGATGCCCTTATTGTTGTTTTATCTATCCTTGTTCTAATAATTAATCTAAATAACTTTAAAATCTTTCGATAATAAGTACATACAATTTATAAGAAGTTAATGTTATTAAATACTTCTTCCATTTCAATCTGTGTGACATCATTTGATTAGTCATAAAATTTTAAGAAAAAAAATATTTATGATCTAATATAAACTTGAGTCATTTGTGTATAACCCATTTCATATATGGTAAAAATAGATTTTAAAGTTATTATTCTTAATTATAAAAAAAGTGACATTTTTTTTAGGCAAAACATGTCACAAAAGTTGAGATCGGGGTGGCAAAGTCAAACTTAAACTGCTCAAGTTTGGACGGGTTATTGATATGCCTATTTACTAGTTCAACTCATTATTTCAGCCCAATGAAAATTAAGTTGATATGTAGCACAAATTGACTAATGAGAAATTTTCTCAAAATAATATTAAAATAACATTTTTTTATTTGATATATTTTATATAGTCATAATAAAGAAAAAATAAATGTTTTACGTACAGAACAATTATTAAAAAATCAACAAATAAAAAGTTAAAACTTAGAAAAAGTTGGGTGGATTGAAATTTTAATAATGATCAACATTTCCTCCTAAATAATTATTGAATGGGTCAATAATTTACTCATTTTAACATGTTCAAATTTAATCTAATCCGTCTATTTGACAACTCTAATTGAGACGGATGGAGTAATTATTTTTCTTTTTTAAGTGGTGAAACCTTAAATCTAGGAAATTTTACTTCCACCAAGTAAATAATCTAAATTCTAAGTTAATGATTGACAGTTGCGACGTATTTAATGACAAAAGATACAAAAGAAAATAGACACTAATATTGTCATTTCAGTGGTGAAACTTTATTCGTATAAATTTTTTACATCAAATAATGAAAGCATTATAGGTGTTAAACACATATAATTGTCACTTAATTATATTTAATTAATATATATTGCACTTTATTAAATCACGTAATTGTGTTGAGTTTATTTTACATCAAATTAATGAAAACTAGCACATAATTATCACTTAACTATACTTAATTAAAAATATAATTACAAATAATTATCAATTTTAGTCTTGAATTAAACTCTAATGGGTAATTTGGATAATGATCAATTAAAATCATCTGAAAAGTCATATTGTTGCTTCATAATCGACAGTCAACTATTGAATTAAAACAAAGTTACAAACTACTTCTCACATTATTATTATTTTTTGTCTGATTTCACTATTCACATTGAGACTCGATTAGATTTGAATTTGTATAGAAAAATTATACACATGAGTAAAACACACCTCTAATAAAAATGATTTTATATTTAGCTAGAACACAAATTCAAAATCTCTTATTAACACTAATTGAGTACTTATTATTCCGCTGCCACCAACGAACTACTTCTCATATTAACACATCTTACTTGAGGCATTTTATGATCAGTACATATAGTTGGTTTTTGTTTATCGAGTAGAATTATTTTCAACTATTATATTTAACCTTATTATTTAGAATTATCTCTGGTTGTAATACATATTTTTGAATGATTTTTGTTGTTTACCTGAATAAGTCACCCTTAAATACTGAACACAAAATAAATAAAATGTGCCGTATACATACGATTAAAGAAACTTAAGTATATCTAAAACTGCATATATAGCATTTCTTTGGATGATATTTAGTTAAATACAAAGATGTATATACTGCATTACCATTTTATTATAAATTAATAATATGAAACCAGTAAAATTAGGGCTTTGATGGTTAAACATAGCTATTTGACTTAATGTACTGAGAGCGATGAGAAGCTTATTAACTAATTTCATCTTTGAATTGGCACTTGTCCACAAAAAGAAAAATAAATTTTCAAAGCCATAAGGCTCCAGCTGCCCTAAGCATGGGAACAAATTCTCCATTAACATAAGCCTCCATTACTTTATCAACAGCTTCCCACCAACATACACCGCCGGCAACTCCCTCGCTGCCCTGATCAATCTTCGACAACTTCACTAACATCGCGCTTTTCTCCACCTCCTCAACCTCTACCATCTTTGGATTAACACCCAGTCTTTGCACCAAACCATTCACAGTCACACATCCACGCACGGCCACTATTACAATTGGATTCTCCGCCACCACCTTTAAAATCCCCGTTTTTCTCACCTTTCTTCTGCTCTGATCACGGGGAGGTGGTGGTGATTTGCGACTAGCGGATCTACTAAATCCACTAGCAGCTGCAGCGGAGGACTTGTGGGAAAGAAATTTCGGTGGGAAGTTGTTCGAGGCATGATATCGAAAGGTGGTGAGAGAATAATGGAAAGTAAAGATGCTAGAAAGAGTGAAATATATAGACGCGTTACAAAGTAACAAGTAATAAATATCATCATAGCTAGTATCGAATTCATATAATCTTAGTCACTAACTACTTTGAATTTAGTTTGACTACCTTATTTTTCATTTATGGTGTTTCTTTTACTATATATATATACTTACGCAATTGCTATAGTAGAAAATAAATAAAGGAGATTTTCCGATGATTTTTCAATTTTTTGAATTAAGTAATTTGATATCCTTATACGTAAATATAATTAATTTGGTTGTTATGGTTTGATTTTATTATGAATTTATTACCAGTCCGAGCCTATACACCAAAAACACACTAAGCTTAAAAATCAGTCATCTATTATTATTTTTTAAAAAAAGAATTGGATATTTTTTGCTAGTGCGCTGATCAATTCGACCTCAGGTAAACAAAAATAGAACGTTTTCATTCTAAATTATGTTTTAGCTAAATTAAATAAATCTAGTTCACAATAAGTGTTGCTTTTGAGAAATTAAGTACGCACTTATTATCGCTTTATCTATTCTTGTTCTAATAAATAATAATTACCTTAAAAAACAACCCTTCAATAATGATTATATATAATGTATAAGAAGCTAAGTTAGTGTAACTCAATACTTTCTCCGTATCAATATGTGACATTATTTGATTAGACACAAATTATAACAATAAATAAGACTTTTAAAGTACGTGATCTAAAATAAACCTTAGTTATTTGTGCAAAAATTATTTCATTAATGGTAAAAGGAAAATTATAAAGTTAATTGTTCTTAATAATTAAAAAAGTGAAATCTAATCAAAACATTATCAAAAAGATATTTTTTATTTATATTTGATATGTTATATAAAATCATTAGATACTAAAAAATTATTAAAAAAACAAATAAAGTAATTAAAACATAGGAAAATTTGGGTGGATTGGATAATGACCCGTATTTTAGCCCAAATAATTTTTGAAATGGGTAAATAATCCGCTTGTAACCTGACCAAATTCATTCAAATTCACTCATTTGACACCTCTAATGAAGACATATGGAGTAATTATTTTACATTTTTATGTGTTAAAACCTTAAATCAAAGGACATTTAACTTCTGCATATATAAGTTGAAACAAACCTAAATAAAGAATCATATTTAATATGATTCGCAGTTGGTGGCAAAAAGCCGAGCATTCACTTCTTCTTTTTTGGTTTTTCATCAGATTCGGTACTCACATTAGAAATCGATTAAACTTAGTTTGTGCCGGAAAATTACCTATTAGAGGTAAAGTGTTTCCTAATAAAAATGACTATGTGTCACGACCTAACCCACCGGGCCGTGCGGGCACCTACTCTAACACCTAAGTAGGAGAACCCTCAACTCCCAAACAGTAGAAAACATGCGGAAGATTAAGAAAACTAAGATAAAAACCAATTTCATGGGTGTCACTCAATGATAAAGTGTATACAACATTCTAAACACATATACTTTAAATCCTAAATTCGCCTCTAAAAATTACACTATAAATATTCTAGTGTTGTGATGCTCTAAATGTATTAGAGTGAAAGCCATCAAAAGATCCAAATTCTGTGTGCTGCTGAATTTGTCTCTGATCATCTACAATTTCTTCATCATTTTCAGTATCGGTTGATGATGTACCATCCAATGTAGTTTTAAAAGATGGTGAAATATTTAAAGATAATGAATTATCCAAAGAATTTTGTGCTAACAAGTAATTGCTTCTTTTAGCCAATTTCCTCTTTGCTTTTTCTTGCCATCTTTTTAGCCCACTAATCATTCCATCAGTGAAAACACTATTTTTAATTTTGGTTCCCATCTGTTAAAAAAAAGAAAGTATATACCATTAAGTCGAATCGAATCGAAAAATAATATATTTTATAATAGTAGGGATTGATATATATATATGTATGAACCTGAGTAACGAGAGCATATAAAGGCAATGTGACATATCCACAGAGAAAATGAACAAGCACTCCCATAACAAGCCTCGTCACAATATCTACTGTTTTATGGTGGAAGCAAGAATTTAACCCATAATTGTACTGTTCAAATAACAATTAAAAAACAAATTAGTTAAGAATCTTATTTAAAATGCTAATTAAGTTCCATATTTGTTAAAATGATATTTGGTAAAATAAATAACATGAAATTAAAAAAATATATATAACGCTTACCGTTGTCCATGTAAAAAATGCCAACTGAAACGAGTTCTGAAGATTTTTTTCCGAAAAACAAAAAATTGAAATGAATATATATAAGATTTCTATTGAATTGAAGCATAGAAGTGAAAATTAAAAAGGATAAAATAGTAGTACCTGAAAGAGGATGAAATGCATGAGATGAAGAAGAAGTTTGGGTTTTCCAAACCAAAAGAATTGATCATCAGGTTTAACCACTAAGTTTCCTCTAATAACACTTGACTTATAATTGCTCTCCAAACACATTTTTGTGATTATGCCTTGTAGTTTTGTTCCAACCACCACTAACATCTGTGTTTATATCATAGCAAAAAGACAATACATGTTGGGATAAGCCAACTTTAGAGGTGTACACAAATATAGAAAAATTGAGTTCAGAGGGTAATAGAATCCGAGTTAAGTTAAGGCATGTCACTAGGATATCGATCATAGTTTATTAGATATATCTAGTCACTAATTTCTAATTAATTTTTTTATTATTACATAAGGGGTAGGTAGGGATCGGAAGGGGAATCAACACGGGAGGAAATTACAAGGCGGAGAGTCAAATCTTCACCAATAAGGTGAAATTCAGATAGTCAATCAATTGAGCTACTAAGATTCCGATACTGATCATTTTCAATTATAGACAGTTTTTTTTCTCTGAGTGAAATTTGCTTACCGCTAGAGGAATGAAAGGAAGCCAATAGGTGCTATGGAACACTACAAAAATAAACAAACGAAAATTAATAATATACTAATAAATTGTCACAGTTAATATATAGTACTACAATATTTACCATTTGCATTGAAGAATATGAAGAGCATAGAAAAGGTCCAAATCCATTGGCTGCATCAACAAACAAAACCAAAAATGTAATTAGCTACTTAATTAAATTATGAAAAAATGCATTTTTCCACATATATAATAATAAAGTTACCTAATTCGCACGACAACTTTAAAATCTTTATCTAAAGCTCTTCTTATATACTTGTGGAAATCAAACTCTGTTCCTTCAGCAAAATGTGCCTAATTAATAAAAATTAAAGAGAAGTAATTATATGCCCTAATCTCAAATATTGTAATTAATTCATCTTACATTAAAGGAACATGAGTTTTGTAAATACCATTATGAATCCATGCCGGAGAGTTAAGTAGTCTACTTTATATACTGATCCATAAAATTCCCTCAACAAACAAACCTAGCTAGCACAAAAAGTAACATACTATTGAAAATATAATTAACTAGTCAAAGTGTTCTTTTTAACAGTTTAAACTTTTAAGTAAGATAATCACACACTTCAATATGATACCAGAGCTGACAGAATTAAGTTACTTACGGGGAAACGCAGAAAGCGGTGTTCACTCCAAAAATTGAGATGCCTCTTTCCGAATGATGTTTGATGAATTAGTTGAAACCTCCTTGGATCTATAAAACATTAATTAATTAGACACCCCAAAAAATAAAAATAAATCTGTTTATTCTCAATATAGAAAATCGGAATGTTGTTTAGTAGGTATTTCTTCTATTTCAATTTGTCTATTCTATTTTGATTTGATATGGAATTTATGAAGAAAAAAAAGAGAAGATTTTTGAATTTATGGTCATAAATTAAAGATATGTTCAAATATGTCAAATTGTCTTTTAATCTCATAATTCTAAACATATATAAAAAATCAAAATTAAAAAATTATCAAAACGGAAAGAAACATATCTTTAAACGAACTAGACCAAACATGACAAAACAAACACACCCTGCACGTTTTTTTTTCACGTCTTTGTTTGAAATTGGCATTATTATATATGTTGAAAGTTCAGAGTTTTAAATTGCTATGTACATATTTAGATAATGATATCATTGAAATACAATTACAAATTACTTTATAAATAAGTCTACTGTCTAGGTAATATTTACTAAAAACATTAATAAATAAACATATTAAGATAACTTGCATATTTTTTTCGTGAAACATTTTCCTTATTAAGCCTATATCATGGAACATAATAATTGTTCATACAATAATGTGTTTAATTGAGAGAAGAAATAAATGTCCCTACAGCATGGAGACGCGACATGAATAATTGATGTTTTAACCTCTAAAAGGTACTCCCTCCGTTCCTATTTAGTTGTTACCATTTTAGGTATCACGCCTCTTAAGTAACTAGGTAAGTTTATCATTATATCTTTATTTAGTATTCTCTTAAAGTCAAGTTTTCAATAAATGAACATAAACTAATTTACTTTGATTAACTAATTTGACCAATGAACATGGATTACTTACTAAGTTTTTCTATGTTAGTCAAATGTATACTTTCAAGGCTAATAGGTAAAATAGAAAGATTAGTGTCATTTATGCATTGATTTTGTGAAATCACGAATATTAAGGAACATTTATTTTTAGTAAGAACGACGTGTAAATAGAAACGGAATACTTTAGAATAATTAATATTTTACGTTTAAAAAGATATTTAATTCTTTCTTTCTAAATTGCCCTTGCCACATTTCTAATCTCTCTTTAATTTTTGGGTATTGGTGATTTTCTTGTCCAAACCTAAAACATCAATTATTTTAAACAGGAGGCTGTGACAGCTTACCATGTGAAAATTGATAATCTAAGGTTGTTGTTTCTTCCTCCCAAAATTTCCATCTTCTCATCTGACCATTTACCAAAAAAAACGTAGTAAGAATGACATACATATGATCACAAACATATGTGCAAATGTCCAACTCAAGCTACATCTTCAATAGTTGCCAAATTGTCTACAAGACTGACAATCAGTTGCACAAATAATAATGTTCAAGTATTTTTTAAATTTTTGCAATGAAAAATCACTTTGTTATATATTGATATCTCACACACAAAATCACTTAAAACAATATTTCTGTCACAAAATAAATAAAGGTGATTTTACTACACTTATATATGCTATTAGCAATGGATGAAAATAGCAATCATGCAATCAAATAATTGTGGTCATAATAAAACACTAGTTAATATATATGATGTTGACTCAAATAATTGTGATCATACTGATCATGAAAATTAAAAGTACATACATACATACTATTTTTTTTTAAATAAAGAAAAGAAGGGAAAAAAAGCTGTAATAAAGATTGAACAAGTTTAATTAATTACCTTAAGTGTTCCAAGACTGAAGGTGAGGATGCAAGAAAGAATATGAAAGAAAGCAAGAGCAAATATTAAAAGCTGAAGCTGCTGGACACCTGCTCTTGACATCAAAGATTTCTTTCCCTGAAAATAAAATTTGAACACATGAACATTACTAAAAAAATCACTATTTTCCCTTTGAAAAATGTTTGATGGCTATTCCCACAAATATTTTAATTGAATGAGTAAGAAAAGAAAAAATGTTCAGTTTGCTCTTCCCGGTACTTCAATAAGAATTTGTTTTCCACCATGAGTTTTTCAAGTGATGAGCTAGTTCGATGGAAATGGTGAAGGAAAATCATGTTTCATAACATAAATTTCCTATCGAAAGAAGTCTCTATTTCACTTGGAACTAAACATCTTGTAGCTTAATTTAATTTACAATATAAAAAAATACCTGTTGTTCACATATTGGTTCCTCCTCAACATCATGACTTGTCAAGGTTTGGCAAGGAAGAAAAGTCTGAGCAGCACCCTTTGGGATACAAATTTTGGCCATAGGCTTTTGGAGAACAGACAGCAATAAGGAGATAAATCCCAAAAGCATCAACTCTTCAAACAAAAATTTTATATACAAAAGTCAAGGAACCATTCTGGCCGGCTAGCTAGCTAAAACCAATAATATATTCATTTAAATTTTGGTTAGTATTAATTAGTAGTACCTGATTTGATATTGTTTAGAGCTTGAATCAAAGACTTCCTCCTCTTCTTGTTGAAGTACTACAAGGTTAATGAATTCAAAACCAATCATAATTTGAAGTTGGTTCCTAACCAACAATAGTAAGTGTTGTTGTCGTAGGTTACAAATCTAACACGTGAAAACAGTCTCATAATAATAATAATAACTGGCGGGTTTCATTAATGAAAAGAAAAGCGGAGGCTCATGCAAAAATACAACGTAAAACGACGTATAATCGATAGATCAACATACTCTGGTCTTTTAATTAATTTTTCGACCCCATATACATAATGAAAGCTTAATGCACTGAGTTGTCCTATTTATTGCTTACATACCTTAGCCAAGAGATGAAGGACATGTTCTATAAGAATGGAAATAGTAATTAAAATGAAACACACGACAGCAATAGCCCATGTTGGTGTTGTCTCCAAAGTTATGACACCACTGTTGTTTGAACCTGCCATATATATCTGTCTGATTTTCTCAGGGTAAAAATCTCTTTAATGAAAGAGAGAAGATGTGAGTATTATAGCCATTGAGTTGAAAAAAGATTAGGTTTTGGTCAAAAGATGTAAACCAAATAATATACGAAGGCCATGACGTCGTTGAGAAGTTCTACAATATTCTTGGTCTCGTTTTCTGTGACATGGAAATGGAATTCACTTTACTGTAGCAAGGATAGTAAAGAATATTAAAGAGTATCAGACACCAACTCCTCAACTTTTTGGGGCCTAATATATTATTTCTTCCGCCCATTGTTTCAGAATAAGTTTCAAGAAATAAAGACAAAAATTAGTATAAGTTTAGTAAACTACTTACACTGTATTTATTTATTGATTTTTTTAATGGGCGTGATTTGCCTTTGTTCTTCACCTATAATTTGTCTTTAGCCTTGAGCTAGAAAAATGTATCAAACAGATCTTGAAATTTACAACATGTTCTTAAACAATTAATTTGGTGAATTCTGATAGCTGATCCAATATATGAATAGACCATGTTGATTGGTTTCAAGGGAGATGTTTAGCCTATTGATATTGAATAACACAATATGAACGAAATTCATAACCAAAAAACAAAAATGGAAATGAGAAATCATAAAAGAAAAAAGCTGATAAGCTAGCTGTTAACATAATATCATATCTAAATTTATTATCAGTCGTGAAGGAAGAGAGCTCACTGAAATAAGGTTGTATGAGGTCAATTTTTTTGAGCCACACGAATTTTACGTATCAAAGCACAAATGCAAGATGATGTATGTACTAATCTCCCAACAAAAACTTCAAAAAATTGCTTCTGCATAACACTAATAATTGGTAATTTCCACAATTAGAGACGAATAATAATACAGTACCGAATATCAAAGGAATGCAGGATTATCAAATAACAAACAGGAAACTATATTCAGCCTGTTTAATTGCAGGACTATACATGACAATTCCTTAGCAATTAAGTACAGTATTGTGTTCCTGAGACGAGAGCTCCTACAACAAACTTATCGTTTTATAGGAGCTTGAGTTAGTTCACAGAAAATCTAGACAAGGTAAATATACAAATACAAAAGTTATATCAATCCTAAAAGAAAGACCACTAGGAAATTTCAAGCAGAGTACAATTATCATACAGACATCTTTGATGCAGCAACACAACTTCCAATTGTTACATCAGAGTACATCAGCGTCACAGGAACACATACACAATTTTCCTGCAATGTGAAACAACCCATAAAGTCATGCTCATACCCATGTTATCAAAAGCAAAATTTAGGAACTGAAACCAAGTGACTGCTAAAGAGTACTGGAAAATAACAAGACCACAGACCCTGGAAAACCAAACTAGTTCTTGGTACATTGCAGCAGTAACAGAGAATATCCAAACAGAATCTCATTGAAAACACAGTTGGAATTTCTTCTCGTAGAGTGAACTTTTATTATTCAATCAAAACTTAAACTTCAGACCATCTACAGCTATGCTCCCCCAATAGACAAAAAGTAATTCTTTATTGAAACTTTCATGAAATTATGCATTGATAATATATGAAAGTAGATCGGTGAAATATGTAGAGCAGGTACTTACAAGCACATACGTTCCTCAACGGTATCAATCTTCATTAAAAACTCTCAATTCTCATCTCTGGATAAGCATTCTACTGGCAACCAAATGCTTGCGCACTCAGCAGCCAGAAGATTACAGGGCCAACTAAAATCTAATAATCAATAATGCTGCACACTTATCCTTCAGTATACATATTCTAGCACAACCTCACAACAAACACCTGCTACAGAGCAATATCAAGAAGCACATCTCTTGCTGCATAGAGTTCATTTACTTTAGTAAAATTTGTTCCCACAACATTAGTCACCAATGGTGGCCCTGGCTGCAACTTTCCATCACCGGAAGGGAGAAATGTAGTTTCTAGACCATGTGAGTATACGGCTTCAGAGGGAGTTTCCGCTCTAGTTGCACTTATTTTACTCTCGGTCAAGGGGAATCCAAAGATCCTGCAACTGGTTTTACATGTGGAAACTAAGTTTTGATTGCCTTTGAATGACGACTGTGTCCCAAGAGAAAGATATGAAATTCCTGTTTGCTTTTGCTCCTTTAAGAAACCAAAAGAGCTGATTCCTTGAGTACCTTCCTTCCTACTGATGTCCTCAGTATGTGAACCAGATGCGAGATACCTACAACAGTTCTCAGACATATCTAAAGAAGCCTGGTTGCCAAGATCATGTTTCCCATGTTTATGATTGAACATAGCCTGGAACTTTGAAGCTGGAGGGCTTGGATGCTGAAAAGTGAGTGCAGAAGGTGGTGATGATACTGAGACAGGATTAATTGGCTTGCAACGAGTGTTAATATCCTGAATTGGAGCAGGCCACCTGTTTCCATGGTTTGGAACCTGAATACCGACAAAAATACCAGTCCTACTTTTCTCCTGCATTTGGATACCAGCTTGAGCTCTCCCATAAGGAGGGCTTGTAAAAATTTCTTGACCTTGCAAGACCTTATTGAATCGAAGAGATTCACTAAAGCCAATGCTTTCATGGGACTTGTCAGTGTCACCAAGCAGGGGTCTGATGCTGTTCCCCATTCTAGATATCCCAGAACTAGGAAAACCAGCAAAGCATCTTATGCCTGCTGGACGAGGACTCCGAGCATCAAGTCCACCATAAGGAGCATGCATCCTCAAAATTTCTTGACCTTGCAAGACCTTCTGGAACCTAGAAGATTCCCCAAAGTCTGATACTGCAATTCCTTCTGTAAGAAACAAAGGCACAGACTAGTTATTACCATTGCAGAAGTATCATACTACTGAATTCAAGCAGGAATGAGATGTGTGTGTGTCTCTATATGCACGTGTTGTGTTGTGTGTGCGCTCAAGAGAGAGAGAATGAAGGGAAACCTCTAGGAATTGGAAAATCTGCCTTTGAAATAGGAAAGCCAACCCTGGTCCTCTTTGCAGAAGGCATCACCAAGCTGCTGGACACAGGAGCTGAACCAGATGGCTCAATCTCCCATGGTGAGACCCTATTATGTCTAGAAACATCAAGATCATCCCATCTGACCTGAAATATCCGTTCAGTAACACATTAAGAGAGCCAAAAAAAAAGTTTCTAGAGACATGAGAAAAACAACAGTGCACATTGGAACCATTATTTAAGATGTCCAACTAATTCAACACTTTGGTTAGGTCAAAAAGCAGAGGGAGGTTTCATTAGCTAACTAAAGAAGGATGAAGAAAGCTAGAACTAACCATTACATTACATTCCAAGGGGAGAAATATACACATGTAAGGGACCTCAATAAATTCAAGTGAAACACTAGTGAAAACATTATACAATTTTTGCAGCTATGTTAGCATATCTATACCTAGTCTCAAGACATTCACAAGTGATAACAAATACTAGAGTTATAGAAAGATTTTTTCTTCATTTATTATTACTAGTTATTTTGATAAATGAAAGTATTCATTGATCATATACCGAGATGGTGTCAACCGTTTCATTTATTCTTCACTGAAAAGAGAAAATTCCTGCACTAAACTTATAACATAATAAATGACTACTGTTGAGCCATTCAGATACTGTTTACATAGTTTTGACACTGCCTGCTGTATTAATGAAGTAATCTTGATGAATTCATTGTAAGAAATTTGATTATATTCCTTAGAAATAACTAAATTCTTGACAATGCAAAGCTACACACATAACTTGATTACATATATATATATATATATATCTTTTCTAGCAATTTAATTGATTTGGTTGTGTTATGTTGGAATATGGTCAACCTAATGTCTTTAGAAGTATATTATCTTATACATTCTTCGTTCACTTTTACTGGTCACAGTTTGACTTGGCACACCCATCAAGATAATAATTAATGAAATAGATATTTTACCAAATTATCCCTTATTAAATGATGTCTTAGAAAATGATTTGGAAATAAGTAAATAATGTTGAGGGTAAAACATGGAAAAAAATTATTGTATTTTCTTGATATGTCAAAAGTAACAAGTAAAAATGAAAATTTATTTTAAGAATAAATGATAAGTAAAAGTGAACGAAGGGAATATTTTAGAAATAAAGTAAAAAGGCTGAAAAAAATAATTTTAAAAAGCGAAAAAACCGACAGTAACCAAAGCAATGAAAAAACGACTTAATTGGTTTGTTTTGGTTCCAACATCTGAAAAACAAACTTATTAATCGAACTGCAAACACCCCTTACCTAGAAAACTAAATCTACATATGCAGAATATTCTTGTTTCCATTTTATCAATATATGAGAAAGCAGAAACTAGGTAACATGAGAAAGGGTCCTATTTATCTCAACCAAGGCACAGTGTGCCAAATAGAATATATCCCCCATACCTACAACCATTTAACCTGAGAGAGAAAAGAACTTCCTCCTCTATTTACGATTACTTAACCAGATGTTAAGACTTAAGTGGAGTATCTAGGTTAAGCTTTATGCCATCAGAATACAAGGTGTGCAGGACAGGAAGCATACCAATAGGCACCTCCATTTCGAACCTGGCCATCGAACTGGATCTACATCACTGATTCCCACAACAAGTCCAGTGAACCTGATACATACCCGTCAGATATTGATGTACAATGTTTTCAATCACTGAAAGTGTAAACAACCACTTCTTGAACCAAGCCTAAAGCGCACAAAAAAGAAATTGAAGTATAGACTAACCTTTGCTCAGCTGCATCTTCTGTTTCGATGCGCATTTTAAACCTCATTCCAGCTGAAAAGGGATGTGCAAGAGTCTTAGAGAATTTGTGGTAAGGTACAATGAAATCCGATGAGCTACCCCTGAAATAAAAAGATCCACAGGTCTAAGAGAAAATGGACTGAGATGGACAAGTAGATTCTAGGATAGAAAGTAATCGCTTACAAAATAGACCAAAGTAAATATACTTAATTCAGAAATCAAAACGATCTACTAATTATACTGGTGCTACAGAGACTTCATAGGACCTCAAACTAAGCCAATAAATAGCTCAATCTCATATGACAAGTATAAAGAACTCCATTTTAAATATTGTGTTGACAGAAATCCTTTGTACATTGTCCGACAAAGCCACTGATTTAAATTTTAAAGAAACATTATATGGAAGTTGTAAACGAGCAGATCCCAGCGCATTCAAATGCAGTAGATGTGTTCCCAAACTCCCATATCTAAGTGACTGCATTCCTCCACTTTCATCATAAAACAATATCATGTCTATATATGGAGAACTCTACTGTTCCCCCTAAAATCAATTGTTTTCAGACTGCACTCTAGCTTAGTAAACAAGAAATTTTCGAGGTACAAAAGGAAAAGTACGAGGTAAGATAATGATTTGAGGGAAACCTCGAAGAAAAAATTTGCAATTTTTCCCTCATAATGCAATCCACATGTAGCACTTCAACTCACGTCCAGTCAGTTGTTCAACATTTGAAAATCAAGCTTTGAATTGCAGTAAATACTTATATACAAGCGGGTGAAAGTATTAGAAAAGGACACCATCACATGCATCAAGAAATTAATAGAACTTCTGAAATAAAATAGTATTGGAATAGCATAAGCTAGGATCTTTTTCAGAGATTGAATACCTTGGGTTGTAACAAATTTTGAAGGCATTTCTGCTAGATATGACGTTAACGGCATCTACAATGCCACTAACATTCAACGGTTTGCTATAAGGAGCCAGATAACTAGAACATGTTTTGGCTTGGGCAGCTCGTCTCACTCCTAACCTAAGCTCTCCATCACCAGTCCTACAGAAATAATGGGAACATGAGAAATAAAATAACATAATGCGAACTTCTTTCCAGATTTAGCTCTTCACACCTCAAGAAAAGAACAGCGTCACCAGAAACAAGCTTCTTCTTGTTTACGAATGCACTCCATCCTGTAGTGAGCAGATGCCGTCGTGGCTGACCTGCAGGGTGAAAAAGTTCATTCATCATCCACCCAGCCCAAGCATTTTCTCAATCAATATGTATCAAAGCGTAGCAATTTTCCATACCCCGATAGATATGCCGAAATTTCCACTCTATACCATGCAGATCTTTGGCTACCAGCTCCTGTGAGGGCCTCTGTTGTCTGTAATCCTGCAGTAATAACAATGTGCTCCTGTAAGTCAGACATTAAAATGGTATAAACCCATAAAACTACATCTAAACACTCTCTTCTACGATTTACAATTGAAATTAGCTTAAGAAAGCGTTACCAAGGGAGCAAAGCAATCTTCTGCCGCACGACGAGGGACAGAGAAACCACCATGAGTGCTGGTATCCGATGCAGTAAGAGTTTTGCAGAACATGTGTGGTGTTATTGATTTTCCAGCACCTTCTATTTCCTCCTCTTCAGTATCTGCATCAATGTCTCCATCCTTCCATTTCTGCTCAATCTGCTAATGAATTAAAAATACTACATTGATCTCAATGAAAAAGAAATCAACAAAACAACAGGTTCAGTACATTTTGTTCATGTTTAAAATTATTATATACAAGCATTTCAACAAGTCCTTACTTTATCAACAAGAACTTGCATCCGCCTAAACTATAAAAAAGAGTGACATATCAAAGATAATGACAATACCACCTTCCTAGCCAAACCACATAATTCATATTTGACTGATTCTCTACTCTCTTTTTTTCTGCTTGAATAAAGCTCCAATTTTGGTTATCAAATAGCAATGGTTAAAACGGACTAAAATAAAATCACCCTCACAATGCTTATACGTACCAAATTATACCTAAAGGAACTAAATTTAAGCAGCTAGAAAAGCACATCAAAATCAGAAAACAATGGAAGCACATAATACCTGATTGTCAGGAACTAGTGAGACTTGTGCATAGACCTCATCAGTAGCCGCATCTGCCTGTAATTGAACACATATGGCAACCAAATGCCAGGTAACTAAACAAATATTCACAATTCTCTACAATCAACACTAACAAGAGGAACCTACATAGGCAAATAGTTCAACCAATCGATCCCAAATTTTCAACAAAATTGACAGTAAACAGAGGAAAGTATACTCACTTGTAGCTTCACATCTACAACGCGACAGAACACATGAGGAGGGAGGTTGCAGGCTATGGGCGGGTACTCAGATAAATGTTCCAAGTGACCTTGAGGTAGATACACAACCGCACTTCCTTTCTTCGGCAGCGAAATCAACGGTCCAGCACACGCATGCCAAAGCTCCATACACACCGATGCCACCGCCGGCGTAGTTGACGACGTCAAATCCGAACTTCCTGACGCCGCCGACGACGACGCCGGTGAATCCAATGACACCGGCGCCGTCGTTTCTTCTCCGGCATCATCGTTATCCACAGTATTCAGATCAATAAGTCCACACATCATCTTTAAACCCTAAGATTAAACAGAGAGAAATTCTCAGAACTCCTAAACATATATATATATACACACATAAATATATGTATCTGTATAAATACATAGACATAATAATAAAGTGAGTTATTAACACAGATAGTACCTTTTGCTAGTTCAACTGCGCACTCACCGCATTGCATAAAGAAGATGACCTCTCTTTCTCTCTCTTTGCTTTCTCTCTCTAAAAAGTGAAATGCTTTTTCTCTACATATCAAATCACACTTTATGTGAGTGTCCTTCACAGCTCACAACATATACATACAGATATATATATATATATATATAGATACAAATAAACACATAAATAGATACAGAAAAAGTTGTACGTATATATGAACCTGCAAATTGCAGCAGCGCTGCAACTGCTGGGTGTCGGGTGGGGTGGGGGGAAACTGACGAATAGTATGACTGTCTATAATTAGATGTATGCATATGTATGTATAGCCTATAGATACAGTATGATTTGTACGTATACATAAGATACTGTATGTATAATAATCATACAGATAATGACTGGTCATTCTGAGTAGGGTTGGGGGGTAGGGGGGTAAAGGGGAATGTATAAAAGACTCCCTGTATTTTCGGGGGATGTCTATTGTGTCCCCTTGTTAATCAACAAATCTCTACCATGTCCCGTTTAACATTATTTAATTTTTTGGTTCAAATTTGACTCTCTATTTCCAGACACAATAATATTTTATTCATTTCTTTTTTGGTTTTAACCAAAACAAGCAAAACTAATTGGGTCTTTTTTTTTTGTTGATTTTAAGGTACTTTATTATTAAGTTATTCATTGAGACAAATAGAATGACTTATTTCTTCAACAATTAGCAACTTCCCACGCAGAATGTACATTTTTCGATGTCCATCTCGTATTAAACAAGTCAATTTTCTTTCTTTAACTTATGAGCAGATTTGAGATTTTAATTTAAATAAATACATGTAAATTATTAGTGCACCTACTACTAATTAACTTTGTCTCTTGTCTATATATCATGAATTGAATGTATATGCAAGTTGTATGTAACATCAATCATTCCAAAATTTTGTAGACTTAAAAAAATGTTGGCTTAATAAAAAAAAAATATATAAATAAATATTATAGTTGTGTCAGTATTGTCTTGCAAAATATCTTATAAAAAAATAGGGCGATAGTACATTGACGGATACCTTGTTCATCACCTGACACTGTTTCATTGTAAATAATTACAAGACATCAATATAAAGCTAAGATAATAATCGAAATAAATATATTGGATAACGAAATTTTCTTCGTACGCCACTTTATACAAAGAAAAAATAAATGTATTAGATTTATGTGGTATAAAATTGTAGATTAGGAGAACCCTTTATCAGTTGTCAATTTGTCCTTGTCGAAAATTGCAAATTTTGGCAAAAGGATTAATTAATATTTTTAATCCATTAATTTCAATTCCAACTTGTCGACCCTAGTTTGGTTACTACAAATTAAAATTAATAATGAGTGTATAGTATGGTACTATTATTCACTTTATTTTCGTGTGAGCTATAATGGCTAACATGTCTCAAACACAGATTGGTCTGGCCTCTATGGTAGGTGTGAATGAAATGTGTGTCTAAACTCTCAATTTTACCTAAGAGAGTAGTATTTATAGTTAGTTTTTTTCCAACTTTTATTAGATAATATCACTGCAAAGAAAACATGGAATTAGCTATTGAAATTGTCAGCAATCCCTAGGTAATCCGTCGCTAAAACTTTGCTAGATAATTGGTTCATCGCTAATCTGTAGTTAAATGGAGGTTTTTAATGTTTAGCTATAAAACTTTGTCGGTTGTTAATTCCATATATGTTAAACATTAAAAGTATTGTGAAAGAGCAAATTTAAGTGATCAATCTTCACTAAGTTTTTGATTATTTACATTTCTTTCAGTTAATTTGCATGCTAATATAAGTTTTTTATTATGCATATATAGTTATTTTCCCTTTTAAAAAAATGTTAGATATTGTTTGTTCGAGTATAAAGGGTAAAAAGTTATTTATGGCATATGATAATGTAGAAAGTGCACAATAGGCATATTAAAGGATGACAACAATATTTACATTAAATTGCAAGTGATATAAATTATATAAAACTTGAGATACTTTCTGAAGGAGAATGGGTACCTGCGATTATAAATAACTTATAGTATCATTTAATTTTCTCCCATTTCAAATAACTCTGAAATTAATTTACAAAGAAATTATTTTGTCTTGTACCAAACACAATGCCAGCACAACTTTTAGTACTAGAATTACTCCCTGCATAATAATTTATTAGTTCCTTCATAAAATGTTGAATTCATTTTCATTTGTATTGGAGAATTTTACAAGCTGTAATAGAACCAAAAAAGGGAAATTAATTACTTGGAGGAAGTGCATGCACTGAACATATGAATTTATCATGAAGATAGATTATAATCCAATTCATTTTTAATTCGTCAAAAATTTGTCAACTTTATGTGAATCAAGATTCTAGCGAAAAAACAATCTATTTATCTTCAGAACTCACAAGATACGAACAAATTACACGTATATTATTCTTTTTAAATTTCATTTATGAAATTAAAATAAATTTATCGTTGCGTTAATGGTTTAATATGTGTATTGAAAGGACCTTAACCTTAGCATAAATTACGGTGGTCCACGTGAATTTTAAAATTTGGCAAAAGAATAAGGGAAAAGTAGAATCCTAATAGTAACTTATTTGTAAGTACTAATTTTGATAATTACTTATACCAAAAGGGTAGCTGTGTCAACTTGTCCCTAGTCTGGAGTAGTTGTCTCACAGTAATAAAGAAAGGGGAAAAAGAAAAGGCAATGACTTTTCTTTCATCACTGGTCATTGAATTGAATTGCTAAGAACTCGACACATATTACTCCATTATTTAGAGTAGGTGGGGGCCAACAAAAAGGGTATCAATGGAGTGATAAGTATTTTCTTATTCTTAATTAGAAAATTTGTATTCGAATTATTTCAAATACAAAGTCATCACTATTAAGAAATATTTTTTCTTCAAGAAACTTTTCGATTCGAATCTAAATTTTTTGGGCTCTCTAACATTGGCACCGATACATCGAATATGCAATCCAAAAAGAAAAGTCGGTGGGGGCTACAGCCAGCAAATCGCTGTTTGGACTTTACTTTAGTACGCCAAATACTAACCCGGACAAATACGGGTTAACTTAACCGTATTTCCGCTTTTATCCTTTGTTTGGATAAAGTTTCTACACCACGCCCACGCGCTTTAGACTTCACATTGGTGTCTAAAATTAGGAGAACTACGCGGGGTTGACAACTGGAGTATATTATGTAATATAGTTGTAGTTTTGATTATTTTTAATTTGTGGCTATAATTTCATGAAATTTTGTTATTTGATTTTCTAATTGTATAAATTCAGAATTGTATAGTTCGGTTACTGATAGTATGAATCCATAATTATATATGCTTACCCTAACTATTTATATACGATTTATGAAAAAATCATAATAAATTATTTTGTTTATATATTGACAAGCGAAATATACAAACTGTAGCTTTCATAGCAAACGAAACTATAGCTATAGAGTTTGTTATGTCTATTATCTTTGTGATTTATGAAATTTTCTTAATAAAATTTCACTTTCACCACCTAAAGTACACGTGTCCTTTAAAGCGGAAAAGGGTAAAAGAAAATACTCATAAATTATATGTAATCGAATAAAAATATCTTTCATTGAAAAATATTTAAGTCGTTGATAAGAAATATCTTTAAAAAGAATATAAATGATGTATTTATTCTTAAATAAAAAGATACTTTTATACAAAAATGACTATAAAAATATTTTTTGACCAAACTATATTTGAACTAATACCAAAATTGCTAATTTTAAAATAAAGAGCACAATTAAACGCGGGATAAAATAATTTTGAATTTAATATCGAAATTGTTGAGCATATCCCGCATACCAAACTTTTAAACTCTTTTTCTTTTAAAGTGTGTACTTTTTGTTAGAAATAAGTTTTTTTTAAAATAAAATTTGGAGGTTAATAATTTATATTTTGACTAATCAATTTTTAAAATGGTTCTGTCAATATTAGTGCAATGATCTCTGATTTCTCAAGATTTTAAAAGTATTTTAAAGAAATAACTATTGTTTTGATTTTACTATCACTCAAAATCACTTATTTTTTCCAAGAAATTAGTCAAACCCTTTAATTTTTAAAAATAAATAAACATCTCTAGTTTTCAAATGTTAGGCAAACTAGGTTATTATAACTAACTGTTAAAGTGTTAAAAAATCTTATTCCAAAGAGCCTCTAACCTTATTACGTGCAATTGTGATTTTAAAAAAATGATATTTTCCTTCATCTTCTTTTATTTATATACATTTAAAGTTAAAATCAATTGATAATTATTTTATTTACTTATTGCCTCAAGGTCTAGGTCAACAAAGCCTAATGATGTCGGAGCTCGAAAATGAATTACGTAAAATTTATTAGCCTCAATTTTAAAATGGGTTTGAAATTTTTAGCGTAATCTCTTCTATCTGACTTATCTCACGAATCAAGTTCATTTTTATAGCTTTATATTCTGATGTGAAATTCGTCGAAAATATTGTATACATCCTTTTCAAAAACTTGTTAATTTATAGAAGTTTGTTACTCTCTTTTTTTAATCCGCTATCAATTGTTCACCTTTTTTTATGAGCGTCACAACACATCCTTTAGGTATTCAGTCGTCCTTGTTAGATTCTTTTTATCACCGTATTAAGAAAGAGTCTGACTATATTATCATACTTATTACAATTCAAGTAAATAACACATATTATCCATCTAAATCCAAGAAACTTTATAAATTTATATTTTAGACTACGCCATCATCGGAAATCCAAAGTAAAAGATCTAACAATGAATTAACATTGAAATTAGAAGATAAACATACCTCTATCTACTCAAGAAAGAAAGCATTATAGAATGCAAAAAGTTGATCTCCTTTTACCAATATATAAATAATGAAAGTGTAGGGCTCACGTGTGCGTGCCATTTTGGAAATCAACCAAATGAAAAATGGGGTGTCATCATTTTGTTACACTTAATTATCATATTTTAGCGTAAATCTTATCTTAATCTTATCATTATGTTGCCCTTGACCGATTTTTGATAATGTTGTTTAACTTTGTCGCTTGTGGTAATGGTCTATTTAAGAATTTTTCTCTAACACTAATTATAGGATGTGATGATTTTTTTTACTAAGAAAGTGAAAATCATTACTTATGCACCATTCAAATTGCTTGTTAAATAATCCAAATATACTACAGTAATATTTTATGCTTGGATATATGGATTAAGAAATTCATTTACTTCTTGTAATTAAGAGGAAATTGACTGAAATTCTTGATTGTGATTTTTTATGACATTTTCCCATGCAAAATTATTATTTTATCCTTTGAAAACAATACTGTGGGGTGTGCACTTGGTGAGGGAGTGAAAATTACTTACACTGATTATAAATATTGAAAAAAATCATGATTTTAAAGAAGTAAGTAAAAAAAAAGATTAATAATGGAAGAATAAATAAGTATTTATAAAAGCAATAAAGGGGTCTTTGATTTTTAAAGCAAAACTAAAAGATATAAATGGTTTTCATCCGTGTGCAAATATTAGATTATATCCGTTAATACTCTTTTTAAATTATTTTAAAAATAAATAAATGTTAGCTATATAAGGAATTTCGAGAGATCAAATGAAATACTATTAAAGATATAAAGTTTAATACTATTTTTATTTTTTTTGAGTCAATCAAGCTAGCAATTTTCCTTAACTTGCTTTGACTTTAATGATTATATTTTGTCCATAAGATTTGCTATATGGAAAATAGCCATTCACAAAACCTTATCCTAAAAAATATAGGATTAATATAATAATCGTAATCATTATAATGCACTAATCTTTTAGGCGCGTGATAATTGAAATCTTGAATATTCGGATTGTCTTCATATTCCTTATAAAGAAAAGAAGAAAAAAAAGTACTCCTATTACGTTCATACATTATTTCTTATTTAGTTTTTTTTTTTTTTGCATTTCCTTAATAAATATATTTAATATCCTTAATAGTAAATATTTCAATTAATTAAAACTCCACTAATAAAAATAATATTGATGATGGATTTTCAAAGATGCTTCATATTTTCTAAAATGTCAAATATTTTGAGATTAATCTATATATAAAACGATCAATATTTGAAATTAATAAAATATGATTTTTTTTACAAATTAATCAAAAGAAAAGATTAAAAAAGCGTGATGGTAATACAATTATTATCAACTCGACAATTTTGGTGGCAAAAGTTGTAAGTTGTAACTAATTTCAACTCACCAATACAAAGAAGCAAACTTAATTGATGACATTTACCTATTTACTTATCATAGAAACTATGACTAATTAATAACACTTTTGGTTGTACAGCACTAATTAAGAAAACTATTGAAATTTTACTTTTCCCTTTCCTTTCAACTCAGCAAATTCCACAAAGTAATTATTTTGTTACTTCATTATATTAAACTTTTCTCAATTAATTAATCGAAAAATCTAAAATGAGCCAAATCATGCCACCTTTTTTCACTTTGTAACATAAGAAATGAATATTACTGCTCCTTCATCCACTTTTAATTATTATGATTTCATTTTTTAGAGTCAAACGATAAAAACTTTGACTAATATTTTATGATGTATTTTTTCATCATATTGATATGCAAAAAATTACAATTTATAGTACATTTTGTATAGTTTTTGAATATCTAAATTTTTTTTGTTTAAAATATCAATTAATGTTATCTAATTTAACTTTAAAAATTAGTCAAATTGACTTTTGAAAAGCGCAACATGACACTTAAAAGGGGACGGAGAGAGTAATAAGATAAAGGGAAAAAATTACGAGATCGATCACCAAGCATGCATTGATTAATATATATCCATGTTGGCGCTACACAGGATAATAAAAATGGAAATATGAAACTTAACAATTCAAATATAAATATGTACCCAAAATTGAATAGTAATTATAATAGCGATACAAATTCACCACAATTTATGACTTTGCTAATGAGGCAAACGAAGGTTAAGCAATTTTGATTGTTATGATTGGCAAGAATCGATAGGTCGTTCTCCAGGCACTATAAAATAGGAGTCTTTCCTTTACCTATTATATGTATTAACTTGGCTTCGTCCCAAACTAAAGAGGCATTCTGATAAATGTATGCGTATAGAAAGACCGACAACTACATAAACTAAAAGTCTACGACTACAAAATAAGCCAGAAGCGACTCGCTCCTATCAAACAAGTATAATAAAAGATAAATATAATATTTTTTAATAGTAAATATGACACTTGAATTTTGAAGATAAACACGTTACACGTGACTAAAATTGATTGACTTATTTTGTTAATTACATTGAAAAATACAATCAATTGTAGCAACCATATTGATATTTAATTTAGTAATAAAACAAAAAGAATCTAGTACTAGTACTAATAATATAAGATTACTTGGTAACTACATAACCTTTTGACTTTAACCCATTAAAAATTCAAAAGGAAGGAAGAAGATAATGATGAGATGAGTAAAAGCCAAAAGGAGAAAAAAAGAAAGATGATAATTTAGAGAGGAAGAAAAAAACAAATGAGAGACTGATAGCGCAGCAGCATATGTTTTGAGAAATATGCTCCGCACAAAAGGGTTAAGACAAACAAGTGTTATATGTTAAAGATTATTAGATTCAAAGCCATTTTGACGTAATTCATATAATTTTAATTTGAGATTATAATATTAAAAAAATTTATTTATTTTTTTAACTCAACGTGAAGCTAAATTATTATCAATATCAAGATTCTTTTACAGTATTAAGTCATTTTTACTTGTTATAAAGCATGTTTGGATTAGTTTAAAAGTTGATCAAACCTACTTTAAATTAATTTTTAGCTTTTAAGCGTGTTTGACAAAGTTAAAATGATTTAAAATGTGTGAAAAACCAAAAGTAGGACTATGCATACTTTTTAGTTTTTGACAAAGTCATTTAAAGTTTTAACTTTTTTTATTTTTTGACTTAAAAAATATTTTTTTCAATCTATCCAAACAGGTTCATAGTATATTAATTCGAGAGAGAAGCATTGAAAGCACCTATGAATTTGTCTCAAATTATTAGTTTTAATCCCCAACTATCAATAGTCTTAAAAACACATATTTACTTGACTAACTGAACTTAAATACACATGTGATCTTGCAGCATAGGTGAAAGTATTTTCAATACTTTTCTCAATTTTTTATTAAGAATTTCATGTTTTTACAAGAGTTTGAGATCTTTCTTTATGTCATGTGACGAATCATGAGTATATCTAAATTTACAAAGTCTAGTAGAAGAGTATTTTTAAAACTGATAATAATTTAAGAAAAAAAAACTCAGAAAAATGAAAAAAAGTGATGACTGGCAAAAGATATAAAAAAGCAAAAATTAATAGTGCAGAGGTCTGGGTAGGGCAGGTGAGTGGTTATTGCTTTGGTTCTGCATCATCTGGTGAAGCCTTTTTTACTGACACAAAACCCTCGACTTTTTCGCGGGGGCTTTTGCTTTTACTCATTCATTTATATATCTCTCTTCTTCTTCTTGTCTCAATTTGTGTATGCATGTTTTCCCAGCTACCCTCATCAATATAATTATATCACCCACATTGGCGGACCCAACATTTTAATCGATAACGATAGTCAATTATATTAAGAGTCGAGCTCAATAAATAATTTGCTTTGTTAATAATTTAACCCTTTTTCTAACAACTCAACACTTTTTTTATTCAATGAAGTATAATTTTTTTTTTTTGAAAATTTACAAAAAAAGATAATCTATTTACATTTATTTTAACTAAATCAAAGTAAACGAACAAACTATATATAATTTCAACAAAAATAGTTGCATATTTTAGCAAAAATCTATGAAAGAGAGTAACAAAATTCAATTAACAAAAAAATAAATATTTGTTAAAGTAACAAGATTATATAAATTTATTGAATTTGGGTAATTCAAAAAACAAAATATAGAAAGTCAAATATATATATATATAGTCACCTAGCGTATTGAATATGGTCAGCCAATTCTGTAAAATGCTCTAGGCGGGATTCAAACCTGCATAACCAACGTGGATTTGAACCCCTGAATCAGTACGCCACAATCAAGCTTTGTTTAATATGGGTTCAACTTTTGCAATAATTTTCCTTATATATACTGCAAAATTTCAAAACGAAGTGGGTTCAATTGAACACGCTTGCGATAATGTGGGTCCGCCCCTGATCACCCTTTTACCTAGTCAAATTATTGTACTTGTTTCATGTATCTATCTACGTATATCAAATGTATAAAGTAGTACTACTCTTTTATTTACTAATCCAGGAGCCACACAAAGCTTAACAGGTCATCTGTCTTGTCTACTTTATTTCCCTTCACGTGTTCCCTTCTCTTCCCCTCTAGCCCCAACCCCGCCCCCTCTTTTTGGGGTAAAGAAGAAATCACAATTAATTACTCGATGGGAGTGACATTCATGGTAAACCAGATAAGGAAGACGAGATTGAGATAATTTAAATATGTAAAAAAAATAAAAATTTGTTGATATCTGAATGAGAAAGTGTGAGAGATGGCACAACTACAACTCATTAAAAATATGACTTCAGAAAGACAGTTATAAAATTTATAGATTGGGATAAAAGTTTAGTATGTAATTAGGTGGTGTTGCAACTTTCGATGAAATTAGAATTTTGTAATAATGTGGAGCACATTGTATGTTATAGTATAAACCATTTACTTTTGAGCTAAATGTAAAAATTAAAAAACATTCTATAATATGGATGAAGAGAGTCATATTCTCGAAAGTACAATTTTAATTGTGACGTGGTCCCAAAGAATTTAAACGTTACATTATTTTAGAGTTAACTATTTGCCGGACCTGTTTAATAAAAACATTTTTTTAACAAGGTACACACACTCTTCAGTTTCGAATTTGACTTTTATATTTATCAACGAGAGAGAGGAGTCATTCAAAATTGTTGTTGATTTTTAAGTCAAAAACTAAATTATTATTTTTTTGATTTTTCATTCGGTGTCCGGTATCTATATTGGAGCCTGATTAAATTCGAATTGACGCTAGGGGAAGTCCCACATTGGTGGTAAAGCGCTCCCTAACAAAGGCGGCTCCGTATCCAAGGGGCCTCGAAAGTCGAACCCGAGACCTCTTGGTTAAGAATAAAAGAGCATTTACCACTCCATCACAACTCTCGTTGGTAGTCAAAAACTAAATTATTTGTCCAGAAATAGAGTAGGTTCGTAGAGAGAGAAGTTGATTGGGGATTAATACTCTGCTTGACTAAATTTTTCGGAGGTTAAAAATAATTATTTTTAAAAAGTGAAGTGCTTAATCAAATTTTTTGAGGAAAAATAAGTACTTTTAGTGAGTAATAGAAAAAATAAATCTGAAGATAAGAAATAAATACTTTCAAAATTTTGGTCATAAACTAATTATTGCTTTAGATAAAACTATACTTTTTCTAAAAATACATCAAATTAATATGGAACTTAGAAACACTTTTTAAAACTTTGCCAAAAAAATAATGCTTGAAAATATTTTTTTAAAATTCATTAATCAAACATAAATTATTTATCATCAAAATTACTTTTTGAAAAATATTATTTTGAGAAAATAAATTTAAAAGTACCTCTTAAAAATTTGGCCAAAGATAGTTATTGCATGATTTTTCTAAAAAAAACAAATTAATCAAACACAAACTATTTCTTACTAAATATATCAAGATAAGACTTTTCAAAACAGTTCGATTTTATAAAAATTCCAAACATAACATATGTGGTCAAAATATATTTTTTCTTTCTTGGGGAAAAATAGATTAATACGAAATGAGAAACAAAATAGGTCCTAAAATATATATTTTTTTGATTTCACACTATGCCCTTTATAATTAAATTCGTTTCGAGTTGCAATCATACATAACATGTAAATATGTTCAATAGGAAGAAATAGGCATAACGTGATGTAATGAGTATAAGGGGCAAATTAGTCAATACCAATGATAGATATTGTTAGCTAAGTTTGTTAGTACTGCTAGTAGAAGTTAGTTGTGTTTGTTAGATGATGATGTATATATACAGAATAATGTACCAATACAATGTATCAGTTTTCACTCATTCTCAATAAAAATTCTCTCTCTTTTCTTCTTAGCTTAGCATCTCTAATGACTGTCAGTGGAAGTCTAGTGAATTGAGTGATAATTGTTCATAGATTTTATCCTGGTATCAGAGCTTATAACCATTGTTGTGAGTTTGAATCGATTGTTTTAGATAAAGGAGCATTGTAATCGGAAGATAAGTGCGATTGCTGAAACAGAAGTAATGGCAACCACGAAGATCGACCACACACATGCACTCTTCATTCATCCTTCAAATACAACTGGAGGTCCAATTATTCCCATCCAATTAATGGGATCTGAAAATTACTCGATCTGGAGCAGGTCAATGTGAATCCAATTGCTTGGAAAGAATAAGTTGGGGATTGTAGATGGAAACTGGAAGAAATAGGATTTTTCTTCAGATTTAGCTTACCAATGGGATAGATGTCATGCTATGGTAATTGGATGGATACTGGGATCAGTAACAAAGAAACTACATGCAGGAATTGTCTATGCAGAGAATGCGAAGATGATTTGGGAAGATCTTAAGGAGAGGTTTGACAAAGTGAACACTTCGCGAGTCTACGAACTGCATAAGGATATTGCAACTTTGGTTCAAGGAACTGATAATGTGTCAACTTATTTCTCAAAATTGAGACATTTCTGGGCATAATTTGATAGCATGACACCACCTGCTTGTGATTGTGCTAAATCCAAGGATTTTATGCTACATATACAGAGATTAAAGGTAATGCAATTTCTTATGGGACTGAATGAGAACTATGAACAAGCTAGGAGCCAAATACTGATGACCAGTCCAACTCCTAATATCAATAAGGCCTACTCCATGCTGATCGAAAGAGAGAGTCAAAGGTCAATTGTTAATTCAGGAGAAAGAGTTTAACTGGGAGCCATGATGGCAGGGAGAGTTATCACAAACCACCAAAGAATTGGAATCTTCAATGTGATCACTGTAAACTTAAAGGTCACACAAAGAGTGTATGCTACAGACTGGTTGGCTATCCACCAGGATATAAAGGAAAGAAGAAGGAAGAGTTCTCTAATGTAAACAATGTTCAAACTGAAGACACTGGTGCACATATGTATCAAGGAGAAGCTACTGCTTATAATGCTCAAACTGAAAATAATCATCAAAATGTGTATGCAGGGTTTAAGACTGAATGTTCAACTGGAAGACCTTCAAAGAGCACCATACTTAACTGAGAACCAACAAGACAAGATCAAAATGATGCTTGACAAGGATAAGCAACCAGATTACATGGCTCATATGGCAAGTATTGACTTCAAAACTTTATCCACAGTAGAGCAGATAAAGTGGATAATAGACATAGGAGCTACAAATCATATGACTGCTAGTTTAGGTATAATGACTTACATAAAACAGGTAAGACAACTCATAAAAGGAAGGTTCATTTGCCTAATGGTGAAGTGACAATGGTGTCTCACACAGGAAAGTGCAGCTTGGGAGATATAGGAGTGCTTGAAAATGTTCTGTACATACCTGATTTTAAGTATAACCTTTTGTCAGTATCAAAGATAACTAGAGATCTCAATTGTTTCGTCTCTTTTTATTCTAGTTTTTGTTTGTTCCAGGACCTTACCAGTGGGATCTTGAAGGGGATTGGTAGGGAGAGTGATGGATTATACCTAATGTTCTCACCACCACACAATGACACATATTTCAGTGATAATTCAAATGCAGAAGTTCACAAAGCTCATATTGCAGAGAAGAAAAAAGAAGATATAGTGTTGTGGCATAGAAGGCTTGCTCATCCTTCTAGTGTTTCCATGAAACACTCACTTGGTTATAAACTAGGTAAATGTAAATCAATTGTAGCTGGTAGTGAAGTGTGTCATTTAGCTAAGCATACTAGACATTCATTTCTTCATTCTACCAGTACTTCTGTTAAAGTGTTTGAACTGTTGCACCTAGATGTTTGGGGACCATATCATGCTGAAACTTTTGATGGAAATAAACATTTTTTTACTATAGTTGATGACTTCTCTCATGTTACCTGGATTTCTTTGCTTAAATTTAAGTGTGATGTCATATTAGTATTGAGACAATTTCTCAAACTGATACACACTCAATTCCAGGCTACTATTCAAGTGATTAGAACATATAATGGTGGTGAATTTGTGAACTCTGAGATGTAACACTTCCTTCAAGAACTTGGTATTATCCATCAGAAAACTTGTGTCTATACCCCTCAACAGAATGGTGTGGCTGAGAGGAAGCATAGACATTTACTTGAGGTAGCTAGAGCTCTAAGATTTCAAGGACATGTTCCTATAAGATTATGGGGTCATAACATTCTAACTGCAACTTATGTTGTTAATAGACTACCATCAACAATTCTTGGTGGTAAATCCCCTTATGAATTGTTTTTTGGGAAGCAACCTTCACTTAATCATCTCAAAACTTTTGATGTTTGTGCTATGCTAGTGTTTTACCTAGAAAGGATAAATTTGCTTCTAGAGCAGTACCTTCTGTGTTCATGGGTTACTTTACTACTACCAATAGATATATTTTATTTGACCTTGCACAAAAAAGATTTTTTGTCAATAGGGATATCATTTTCAGGGAACATGTTTTTCCTTTTCAGTCCTATCCTGAGCTTGTCCTTCATGTTGATCACTTTCTTTGGTCTTCTGAACCATTCCCTCCTAGTGACATTTCCTCTGTAGATGATCCTACTAATACTGTAACTGTTGGTGATCCTTCAAGTCCACTGCCTACACAGTCTTCTATTTCACCACATGTTTCTCCATCACATGTTGTTTCCAATATATCTCCAGATACAACCTTGCCTGTCTCCAATCCTTCTGAACCTACGAGGTCACAAAGAGTATTTAAAGCACCTCTTTGGCATGTTGATTATGTCACCAAAAAATCTTCTCATGTTACCTATCCACTTAGTGCCTATCTCTCCTATAAAACTCTTTCCCCTGCTCATCAGGTGTATCTGAGCTCTCTATCTCATATACAGGAACCTAGGTCCTATCATGAGGCTATTAAGGACAACAGGTGGGTTGAAGCCATGAATTCTGAGTTGGAGGCTCTTAAGCTTAATCATACTTGGGATTTGGTACCTTTACCTCTAGGCAAAATGGCTATTGGATGTAGGTGGGTGTATAAGGTTAAGTTGCAGGCTTCTGGTGAGGTGGAGAGATTCAAAGCCAGGCTGGTGGCTAAAGGCTATAATCAACAAGAAGGTCTAGACTACCATGAAACATTTTCCCCAGTGGTCAAGATTGCCACTGTGAGAATTGTTTTGTCACTGGCTGCTCAAAATAACTGGCATATTCACCAGCTAGATGTTTATAATGCTTTCCTTCAAGGTGATTTGGATGCTGAGGTGTATATGCAGCTTCCTCAGGGATTACCAAGTCAGGGGGAGTCTGGCACTGTTTGTAGACTTGTTAAATCCCTGTATGGGTTAAAACAAGCCAGCAGACAGTGGAATCTGAAACTATCTGAGGCATTGGTCCATTCAGGTTTTGTTCAAAGTTGTATGGATCACTCATTGTTCATAAGGAAGAAAGGGAATGATGTTGTCATTATTTTAATCTATGTGGATGATATGTTAGTAACAAACAACAGTATATCTGCTATTGAGGAAACCAAAGCATCCCTACATGAAGCTTTCAAGATCAAAGACTTAGGAACATTTAAGTTTTTTCTTGGAATGGAGTTTAACAGATCTTCTAAAGGTATCCTGATAAACCATAGGAAGTATGCTCTAGAAATCATTTCAGAACTGGGGATTGGATCTGTCAAACCAACATGGACACCACTAGAGGTTAATACAAAGTTAACAACACCAAATCTTGATGAGTTGATGTAAAAAGAAGATGATGACATGTTAGAAGACACCAAAGGTTGATTGGGAAGATGTTATACTTGACACTTACACGTCCTGACATAAGTTATGTAGTACAGACACTTAGTCAGTTTTTACAGCAACCTAAACAATCCCACTGGGATGTAGCAGTTAGGGTCATGAAGTATATCAAAAGAGAGCCAGCTCTAGGCATAATGTTGGGTAGTAAGGCCTCCAATTCACTGACAGTCTTTTGTGATTCAGACTGGGCTTCCTGCCCAAACACAAGAAGGTCAGTCTCAGGTTTTGTGATCAAACATAGGAGCTCATTGATTTCTTGGAAATCAAAGAAACAAAGTGTGATTTCCAGAAGTTCAGCAGAAGCTGAATACAGGAGCATGGCAAATGCTGTTTCTGAAGTAGTGTGGCTGACTGCTTTGTTGAAAGAATTGGATGGTGAGGTAATGACTCCAGTAATTGTACACAGTGATAGTAAGGTTGCATTGCAAGTTGCAGTAAATCCTGTTTTTCACGAACGTACTAAACATATTGAGATAGATTGTCATTTCATCAGGTAGAAAATTCAAGAGGGGCTGATCAAGAAAGTGCATGTAGGTTCCAAAGATCAATTGGCTGATGTGTTGACTAAAAGTTTGCCACGACCACAACATGAGTTCCTAGTAGGCAAGGTAGGCATGTCGAATATCTTCATACCAGCCAGCTTGAGGGGGAGTGAAGAAATAGGCATAACGTGATGTAATGAGTATAAGGGGCAAATTAGTCAATACCAATGATAGATATTGTTAGCCAAGTTTGTTAGTACTGTTAGTAGAAGTTAGTTGTGTTTGTTAGATGATGATGTATATATACAGAATAATGTACCAATACAATGTATCAGTTTTTCACTCATTCTCAATAAAAATTCTCTCTCTTTTCTTCTTAGCTTAGCTTCTCTAATGGCCGTCAATGGAAGTCTAGTGAATTGAGTGATACTTGTTCATAGATTTTATCACAATAAAACTTATAAATTGATTAAACTAGCTTATAAGTATTCCACGTATAATATCTCATCGTAACCACCTTTTAAAGAAAAGACTTTCTCATTTACCTTTCTTTTATCTCTTTTAAAACTTAGAGTGATTTTTATCACTTAATACACTATCTTTGAGGCTATGGTCTATATCTTTTCCATTTTTAAAAATTTACCATGGGTAAACTTTTTTTCTAAAAAAGAAGTTATTTTTACTCTTTAATATAATGACACATTTACTAACCGCTCAAAATTCGTATGACTTTCCGGTTAATAAGTACTTTTAGTTTCATAGAAATATTTTACTTCATTTTTTCAAAATAGAACTCTACTCTCTTTTAGTTATATTTTTGTTGTTTGTTATTCAGTTATTCTTCATATAAATATATTAAATATTATTTATTTTTTTAAAAAATAAAACTTTAAAAATTATACTAGTGATTTAATAATAAAAAATTGTCAACATTGTTTTTACTAAATTACTTATTATCAATTTCAATATTTCTAACTCAAACACTATATTAATTATTCATAAGGTATTTCGAAAATTGAATCGGTCAATCCAGCAAACATTATTTGAAGAAAAGGACGAGAGAAGCAGAAACAATGGCTAGGAAAGGACGTTTTACTAGTGAGTAACTATTTTCACCGACCTAGATTTATGTAATACATTTTTTTTAATTCGTTCTCCAGAAAATGTTTTAGTATCAATTTAGTTTTTTTTTTCTTTTCCTTAATGGAACAATTTATAACCACATAAATAATCAAAGAGCACTTTAAATCTTATATTATAAAAAATATTTTTTATTTTTTGTTATATTTTCCGACAAATCAAATACTATCGCATAAATTAAAAAAAAAACAAAAACAATGCAACTCTTATCCCTAGGTGGGAGGAGTAACGTGGAAATAAATGATTGGTTGATAATGGGACGGTAGTACGGTTTGCCAAAAGGAACTAGACCGGTCCTTGTCTGAGGTAGTGGGTGTGAGCTTACTGACTCAGTTACTTTGCTGCTCTGATGCTGGGTAAAGTCATGGCTGTGAAAATATTTCACTCCAATCTCTCTTTTTTTTCTCTGATTTTCTGTTTGGCGTTCGGTATTTGTATTGGAGTTCGATTTAACGTAGATTCACACTAAAAAAAAATCATGTTACTGATAAAATACTTTCTAACAAAGGTGATTCATATAAAGCCAATGCGATTCAAACATGAAACATTTTGTTAAAGATGAAAAAATATTTATCCCTCCAATACTAGAGGTGAAACTATTTTGTGGTCATGGAGTTCATCTTAACCCCTTTCGGCGAAATAATATACTACTTACATAATTATTTTTTTATGTATATATAATAAATGTGTAACCCATTTAGCTATTACGTGTGTTTATTTCATCAGATTTTGAACACATTTAATGAAAATTCTGCTCCGCCACTATCCACCGCAACCCTTGTTGATTGAAGAACATATATACTTGCAATAAACACAGTTTCTTCGTATTCTCAAGATTATTTTGGTGTGTTTGTACAAAACTATGTGAAACTATACGCATGATATTTGTTTGCCTATAATGCGCCTCTAATTATCCTGGTTAAGTTTAATGTATTTTCACTTCATTGTAACTATCTTTGTTAATATAGTTTGATATAAATATTGAGTTCGTATAATTATTTGAGATATTTTCATTAGTAGGTGTACTTGTGAGTTAAACTAACTAAAGATCCCACTTTATAAGAGTTGGGTTTAAAACATTAAATTAACATTTAAACTTTAGTCAACTACGTACATATATAAAGCACCTAGACAAATAAGTATACATAACATATTGTACGCCAAATCCTTACAATTTGCAACATTAAATTTCTATAGTTAGGCAGCACTCATGAATAAGTAGTAGTAATAAGGTAGTTTCGAAAAATAGGATTCTCATTTAAATGTGTTTACTTTTATGAGTATTGAGTTACATCTATGTAAATGAACCTTGTACGTACAAAAAAGTAGGATACTCAATTAAGAGTTTATTTACTTTTATGAGTGATATCTTTGTTAGTAATTGTTAACTCATAACTATGCTCGCATCGTTTGAATATAAATGGTGTTTTTAACTGGAACATATTTTTTAAGTTGACTCTCAAAAGTGTAAAGTAATAATTAACCGAATTGTTTTCATGAAAAAAAAATATGATAATTATTATTATTATTATTATGTTTCAGTGTTAAATAAGTTGCGATTAATTATTTAAATTTCATGACATCAATATAATATTTGCTAAAAAATCATAAAACTTATTATGGAATTTTCCCCTAGTTTTACACAAATTGTTTCCAACCAAACTTCAATTTTTTTTTTTCTCCTATTCTAATTTTATGAAAACACTATAAAAAAAATCACTTTTTAAAAAATACCATCTTTTTAATTATTTTAAGCTGCTGGAACAAACGTCCGACTTTATAGGGACAATCGAATAATAATAGTATAAACATTATCTTTACTTCGAATATTTTAAAACTTTAAGCAGTAAATTCAACCTATTTCTTTCTCAATACAGCCTTTTTCTAAGCATCAAACAGTTGATGGAACAGCCATCAGCAGTAAAGCTAAAGCTATAAATAGAAAAATATAATATAGATTTTTAAAAAGAATATTAATTAGGTCTTCTATTTATAACTTCAAAATGGAAGCCTCAATTTATCCAATGTGTTAATGAAATCTGTATTTTACAGTAAATAACTAAGAGTGGTAAAAACTAAAAAAATCATATTTCAAAAGTAGTTAGCCTGAGTCTAAAGCCTTTAGGGCTAGCCATCTTTAAAAGAAAAAATAAATAGGGCTAGCCTGTAAAATTTAAATGTAGGTTTGGAGGTGTTATTAGATATTGGTTTTATATTACAAATTACATTTTTGTTGTGAAACAAGGGCCACTACAAGAAACCTAGATATGATTAATGAATCTTCCCTATGTCTATACTTTTAGATTAGATTGGTAATTAAAAGAAGTTATTAATAATGCTAATAATGAGACGAAAATGTTTGGAAGCTCTAAACTATAGGTTAGATATAGTTGCATTATTACCACTCTTATAGTGTAGTGCGATAGTTAGGATTTTTTTTAATGGTAGTGATGTTCGAATCAGCTTGCGTGTAGTTTGAATAAATTTATGGAGTATTTGCTATCTATCATCGACGTATTATATTGATAACTTTGTTAATCAAGATTTGAACATGTGCAATAAAATCACTAAGTATTTTTTCCTCTACTGAAATTTAAACCTATAATATTAGTGTTCTGAACTCATTTAATTGATCATTAAAACACATCCTTGATTGCGACGTGATAGTCCGGATTTCCCCTCCTCTCAAGCAAATGGTATAAGGTTTGAGAGTTGAATTAGTAAGTTTTTGGTAAAAAAAATTTTACCTTTTTCATTGAACCTTTTAAAATATAAATTTGAATTAGTCAAGTGTCCAACAAGGGAATTTCGTGAAGAAAGAAGAACAAGAAATTACCAAATTATTTTATCAAAAATAAAGTTTTTTTTAACTGTAAATCAATGGGAAAATCATGCTATAAAATATGATTTTTTTCCAGTTATTTTAACGCATGGTAAAAAAAAAAGATTCTTATTGAAACAGTGAAAAACTTTCTAATTTTTTCGTATGAAAATATTATTTTTTTTCTTTTCTCACCGATTCAATCTAAATATCTATGAAAATAGCTGTTAAACATATTTCAATAAGACTCCAAAATTTGAAGAAAGACCAGAATAATTAATTTGTTCTCGTACAATTAGAATTAGGTTTGAATAGTGGCATTTTGAATTGTCTCTTTTTTAATTGATAATGTTCTTCTTTGCAATAAATACACCTGACCAAACTCATATTCATAATTCATTTTGGGTTGTTTGCTGCTGCTATCCTACACTACTTTTAGCTCGTTATTAGCCTTTAGAAAAAAGTTTTATTTTTAATTAACTTTCCTATTAATTGTTTCTTCTGGGACATATATCAATCTTTAATTTTTGGTTTGCCAAGACGCAATTATTGTAAGCATTCAAAAAATATTAGTACTACTATTACTTTATTAAATAAAAACATAAGAAGTTAATGAAATTAATACTCCTTTTTCATTAGCTAGGAAGGACTCCACGAAAAGACAAATTTCCTAATATTTGTAAAATTTGTTGGAGATTTTATATACATATATATATATATATATATATATATATGGAACTATTGTTATATTTTGAAAATGGAAAATATTACTTGTGAGGGTAATAGGGCCCTATATTTACATAGCTAGAAAACTATTCTTTGAATAAAAGTCGTATCAATCGCATAAATATCTTTATTTTGTGGTCGTAGATAATTTTCTCCCTCAAATTTCTTTAATTTTGATCATTCAATATAGTTAAGTAAAAAAATAAGTAATCAAAAAATTTTTTTGACACTGCAATTATGAATAATTTTTGGTCGACATAAATTTATATTTTCATAGTAATAATATATGACGCAAATAATATGTTTTTTAATAATAGAGGCCGGCAACTCATGCAAAAGTGTCACTAGTAGACTCGTAGATATTGGATTTGAAGCCATCTACTTATCTTTTAGTGGGAATTTTTTTCATTTAATTGCACGAGTTTAAGTTGTGTCCTTCATATGAGATAATCTTTTACTTTTACAGTTAGCAATCAAACTTAGCCTAATAGGTTATAAATTTTTTAAGGACGCGAGACATGCTTTATAGGATATTATAATGTAAAAATATAAATTTATACTCTGCAAAAGAATAAGTATTTATCTCGAAAGATAAAAATTAAAAGTTAGCACAAAATAAAGGCAAAAGTGGAAATGTCCCAAGTTTTTGTCCAAACCTCTTACTTGGGCTCACTTATGGTCCAATAACGTCTTTTTGTGGACCATTCAGCCAAGTTTGGCAGACCATGAGCCCATGGACTGGCTACATGTAGGTTAGTTAATTTAGGAGTACTATAAGTGTATGAACTAAATAGGGATAATACTCATTCTATTGTCAAGTTTTAATTACAACTTCTTAGGTACTTATACTTGAATTACAATAATTACAAAATATACATCCCGATGTGGTTTGCAGGCTATTACACAGTGTGAAAGATTTACCCCGTGCGCACAACGTGCTCTCCCAATTGTAGTGGCTGTATACACCGGTAGGGAGGCTCGACCAAGCATCACGGTAGCACATCTCTGAATTCTTCTTGACATGTGCCAGTCATCGACTTGTTGTGATAGGTTCGGAATTAGCAAGGGAATTGCTTTCAAATAAATCAGTCCAATCGAAAGCCCCTTCCTCCACCGTCCTCACGTGATCCTAAGAGGCCTCCGAAGGAATCATCATGTTTGTGGATCGAGAATAATAGTAACATATATTAAGAAAAGTAAGTAAGGGATTAAGGTCTTTCCATTTTCTCAACAACACAAAAAGAGCTGGTTACGCTGAATGATGATAAGTGTATAATTGAACTCCTAGTAGTCTCCTACAATAAATTCAAAGAAATATTTATCAAACTAATTCACCCATAATTTAATAATGACTATAAGAAACAATTACAAAATTGTAAACTATATTGACAATCATTAAAAGTTTGGCGAAATTGTTATTTGTTTGAATTGAGTGTTATTGCAAACGATTGGTAATATTCATTAGAGTTTATATGTAAATTTTGATGGAGTGGTGTGAATTTTAGAATTAGTTTTGATTAGAATTTCATAACAAAACTCGAAAAGAAAGAAGAACAATGCTATTTTCCGAATCCAAATTATAAATAAGTTATATGTATTTTGGGTGTATATTATTTATAGGTCCAGTGTATCACTGAATATAAAGAGATATACACATGATATAAAATGGATCTGAAATTTGGGCTCAATAATTTCCCTCCCAAGGCTAATCTTCTGAATTTTTCCTGTCCCTTTCTTATAGACAATGGGCTGAAACCAGTTAATGGACTATCTTAGTCAAACATTATAAATAACTTTCCTTCAAAAAAAGAATGTTTTTTTTTTTTTTTGACAACTTTTTTATTATAACTTTCCCCATAACATGTTTAAGACAATAAAATTAAATGACATTTTGAGACATTTTATATACCTTTAGTTTAAGACACCAGATTCAAAAGTCTTTTCTACTTTCTTAAACTCAGTGCCAAGTCAAAACAAGACAAACAAATTGTAACGTAGGGAGTAATAGGTAAAGGAGAAATCTTATATTACATCTCAAAGTTACAAAATTCAATTTTTAACTAATTCACTTGACAACTAACATGATTTCCTCTAAACTTGCTGGAAGAATGATGTTGCACCAATGGGCTCTTGTTGGTATCAAGATAATTAAGAAGAAAAACCATTCCAATTGAAGTAACAAAGATTGGAATTGGACCAAAAAACCATAACAACAAAGTGAGAGCAAAATAAAGAGCTCTAAGCCCAATAGACCAAAAATCACCTCCCCTAATCACAGCCAACTCCACATAGCTTGAAGGAACTTCACTATTTGGTATACTAATTAGGTAATTTGCATGGATGAAACATCTTGATGATTGAACAAAACATGAAAATGCAACCAAAAAACATACAAGAAGACTTATGTACTTAATTGACAAAGTAGATGCCCTTGTGTCACCATATATCAATTCACTACTAAAAATAGTTGAAGTATTTGCCATCCATGCTCCAATTAAAGAGCTTAGAGTTAAACACAAAGTTGCTAAGAATGTTGCTCCTGAATTATTTGCTGATAGAACATATAAGGCTGTCATAACATCCCGGTTTTCGGTCTGAAAAAAAAACAAAAAAAAACACCGATCTTAGTAACAAAACATAACTGTGGTTCATGTCCAAACACAACTTCAAATACTGGAGTATTTTTTTCTTCGAATTTCAACCAAATCATGTCCAAACGCATGGACACACCGAGAATGTTAAAATCATGATGGACTAATAGGAGATTTATTAATACTTACCTGCATAATTTTTTGAATCCAAGCAATTTTATCATTGTTCTCAAATCCAAAGACAGTAGTATGAGGATTCTTGATGTATCTTTGGAGAAGAAAGAGATGGTAAACAAACAAAATGAGCAATCCACTAGGCACCAAGAAAATATCAAGGTGTTCTTTTTGGAATACCATTTTTTTTTCTTCCTCCTTTCTTCTATTCTTGTTTGAATATTTGTGAGATTGGTAGAATTTGAATGGTGTTTGTGATATATGAAATTGGAAAAAAATTGTTGTTGCTTAAAAGGAACCTATTGCTTAAGGTATTAAATAGATAAATCTTACAAGTAACATTCATACTTAATGATAGCAGCTTATACATTTTGAATTCTTGACTTGGTGGCTGTGATTGTAAGTAAACTTATTTGCCAATTATATTACAAGAAATTACCAAAATTATCTCTTGGCATTTTTTTATATTTTTGTACAAATTAAACAAACAAGTTCCTTATGTACCAAAGTTCATTTACAATTATTTAGGAAATTTGGCCTAAAGCAGAGTTGCCCTGTTTGTAGCTTCTTCAACTCTCTTGTAAACCTGCTTTCTTGTTCTAGAAGAGCGATGATCGTGCAATTGCTTCGTGTTTTTGTCAAGGTGATGGAGGAAAAGAATCATCCCAATTGAAGTAACAAACATGGGAATTGGACCAAAAAACCATAGGAGCATAGTTGTTGCAAAATAAAGTGATCTAAGCCCAAGTGACCAAAACTCACCTCCTCTTATAACAGCCAATTCAACATAACTAATTGGTATATCAGTATCTGGTGTGGTGATTAAGTAATTTGCATGAATGAAGCATCTAGATGATTGTACAAAACATGCAAAAGCCATCAAGAAGAAGATTAGTAGAGTTATGAACTTGATTGACATTGTTTCTGGCCTTGTGTCACCATAAATTAGTACACTAGTGAAAAGAGAGTTGTTAGCCATCCAGGCTCCAATGAGAGAACTCAATGATAATGAAACTGTTGCTAAGAATGTTGCAGTACTGTTATTGGATCCTAAAACATTTAGAGCTGTATCTATAATTTTGATATCTGAAGCCTGCAAGATTTAGTAAAAATGACAAGTTAGATGCAACCTATATTTAACGAGTTCAATTGAATCCAGTATCTCAAACATGAAACATAAATATACAAGTGGAAAATTACTAAAGTTTCGACTAGGAGGGATTGACCTATCTATGAAGTGTAATTTTATGACAAAAGGAGATCAATTGACTCATTACTAGAAACAACGATTTTTCCTATTACGAATTAGTGGAAAATTTGTGCTATAGATCATGATTTTTCCACTCATTTTCCATTGAATGAGTTCACTTGAAAAATGCATGGTGGAAAACAGTCTCACTGAAATAGTGGAAACTTCCTAATTTTTCCATATGAAAACATTACTACCAATACAATAAGAATATCTGTGGAAATTGCCACTGAACATTTTTCAATAGAAAACTATTGATTTTTTAGTAGTGACTCTCTTAGGACAAAGGAGGCTCCGCCATTGATTTCAACAAATATTAAATTTTGAACTCATAATTTTTTTTTTTAAAAAACAATATGTTTACTACTAAAAGATTTAAAGGCCAGAATCATCAAGTTTAAATCTTGAATTCGTTTCCGTACGTACATACTTTACCTGCATGATTCTTTCAACCCAAGCTCTCTTGTCATTGTTTTCAAAGCCCATGATAGTGGTATGAGGGATAGTAAGGTATCTATAGAGCAAATAGAGATGATAAGTGAACATGATGAAGAGCCCACTTGGGACCAACAACAAATCAAGGTACTCTTTTTGGAAAACCATTCTATTTTATTCTCTTCCTCCTAGAAGCCAGAGTAGTCAAGAAGAAGAGTTCCAAGTGGCATCTTTTATATATATAATTTGTGCCTAATTTACTTACATGTGTAGCAAAGAATTAACAACTTGTATGGAACTCTCAACAGAATTTTTATAAGTTTAGTAACCTATAGCTAGTTGTTATGTTCTTGACTTCTCGTCTCCATGTGATTATTTCTTCAAATTTATGCCTACCAATGCCATCATTCTGCTGAACAAATAATGGGCTTAAAATAAATTGATAATAGAAGCATTTTCAAACCGATATTTTTAGACCAAACTAGTACCTAAGGGTATTTTTGTTCAGTTTCATATAGTTCAAAAACATTTTGACCCTTTTCCGTTTTCTTTATATTGTCGTGTATAGAAATTAAATTAAATTAAATATACAAGTCATTCAAAACGGGAAAATACCAATAGTAGATCAAGTGGTACACTATATAATTGTTTTTTAACTTTCGGCAGTTTGAAAATTGAATATTTAAAATAATTTCCTTGTGCAAGTTTAATTATTCCCTCCGTTTCAATTTGTTTGTCGAAAACACTTGAATCTTGTGTTCTTAACCTAAAATGATGTAGAATTTACCAAAATATCCTTTAATATTATGGTGTTAAATATGTCATGTAGAAAGTTAGAATTACGGAGTTGCCAAAATAGAAATGAAACATTCTTTTTTAAACAAATAAAAAAATAAGTTTGACAAACAAAATGAAACGTTAAAGTTTTTTCTTGTACGCATAACAAAATGCCACTTAAATTCCTATAAACATAGAGTGAAAAAAAAATCTAAAATTACAATTTTTTCCCTCGTTAGATCAGCCTGATCATTTTTCTTGGGCTTCCAAATAGGGACGGAGCTAGAGGACTGAAACAATCACGTTTAAGCCTTTGTTGTGCCAATTTACTATCAAATGGACCGTCGAATCTAATCTACCTTTTACTATGGTCCAATTTTTTCTACTCCACTTTTCTTCTTTTCTCAGTATACTCAAAATTTATTTTTCCATTAATTTGAATTCAAGTCGCATGTGGTCCACACCATTATCTAAGGCTTAGAAATCATGTTAACAACATAGTGAAAGATCCTTGTTAGATATACTCTTGTACCTATAGTCAAATATAATCTACCTTCTATCACGACGGTTCATTTTTCCACTACTCCACTTCTCTTAATTTATTTCGATATATACTCGAAATTTATTTTTTAATTAATTTGAATTCGAGCCACATGGGGTCCACGCCTCATCTAGGGCTTCTAGTGGAAGATTATTGATCAAATGCAAGTATTTTATTTTTGGTTTTCATTGGGTAATTTAAATACACTAGGAAGAGTTGATTTCCAATTTACTCCACAAGAAATACTTCTCATTTGTTCAATTATGGCCTCTGTATTTCTTTCCTCTGAAAAAATTTCCTCTAGTTTTTGGGGATTGATAATTAACTTCACTCTCCAAACACCTATATATATGAAATAAAAAATCAAAAGAATTAAAAATAGAACTTTTGAGGCACGAGAATAACTTTCCTTAAAGAGATATTGCTGGTATATTATATGGTATGTTTGAAAATGTTGACGGGTGTGTGTCGGACTTTTCAAAATAATGTATTTTTAAAAAATCTGATACGAGAATGACAATATTTTTGAAGAGTCTGAACAATATAGATTATCCGAGGAAATGCAATAAAGCCATTGTATGCACTCCCTACAAAAACTAACTATATATATTCTCGAAGGATACTCACCACGTCACCACTTTTATAACTCAGAAATCCTTGTAAATCTCATCATTCTTTTGTGTATTCACCACAAAATTAGGAAATGCAACTGTGATATCCCTACAAAATAACAAAACTTATCTTGTGAATTCTGTAAAATGACAAAGAAATTAGGATTTCGCTCTCCTCCATTACCCTTTCTCTCCATTTCGTCAAGTACACATCTAGATGAGAGACATGTGTACTATTTAATTGTTAAAGGTCAAAATTATATTTAGTATCATAACCATAATTAAGTGAATAAGTTTTGGAAAAAATTCTCTCCAAATTTAGTAAGAATAATTAATTCTTCTCAATTTTTGGTATCCATATATTTATATCATTAATTTTATTTTATATTTTTATATTTAAATATTAAAACTATGGAACATGAACTTAACAACGTTTAATTTGTTTAGCCTAACAGTAGTCTTACAAAATATTTTGCCTTTAAATTGATTTTTTTTTTTTTAAAGATTTTTTTTTTTTGGATACTTTTACATTTGTAATTCTAATGCATTTTTTACTTCCCATTTTTATTATATGATTTCTATCATCAATGATAATTCTTCCTTTTATTTTTTAAATTTCTCAACATTTGCTAGCACAAGAAGCGATTAAATAATGTACAATATTAATATAAAAATATAAAATGAAATCAAAGGGTTCTAGGATTTGTAGGAATATTTTTCTTACAAAAGTTAAGAAATTATTTTTTCCAAAATTTATTCACTTAATTATGGTTATGATACTAGTTAATGCAATATAATTTTGACCCTTAACAATTAAATAGTACACATGTCTCTTATCTAGATGTGTATTTGACGAAATGGAGGGAAAGAGTAATGGAGGGTGCCAAATCCAAACAAAATTATTATAGCTAAGTTCACTTACATTAAATGTGATGATTAAAATATTTTTTGACTGTATTATATTATATTGTTATAAAAGGTAAAGTATATATAGTGAATTAGGATTAGAGAATTACTTGAGATATGGAATTGTCATATTTTTCAACAAAGATGGATTATGAGCTACAAAATTACTCCACTCTTCTATATCTATCTTTCCATCCCCTTTAGAATCTGCCTCTTCAATTGTCTTCATCCACAAAAAAAATTAATTAGCACTAAATATGAGTTAGTTAAGAGTATAAATACTATATGATAATGACAATATTCTCAGTAAGTTGCATGTAATTAAATAATATAGTAATTACTTACTCGCATCAGATATTTATATCAAATTAATAAATAATTTAATATTATTATAATTAAAAATTAAAGTGAAAATACATGTCACTTAAATCAAATGTACATGTGAATAAATTAAAATACATGACTTTTATTCACATATTTGGTGTAAACAATCAGTATGGATAATTCTTTAGCCGATTGGCAAAACAAAAGATTTGGAATAATTAGCGACAAACAACTTCTGTTACTAAAAAGCAAATATTCCTCGCTAATTTTATCTAATAACAAATTATTAATTTTTTTTGCTAGCTACGACTTATATTGCGATAAATTAGCAACGAATTTCGTAGCATATATACCTTGTTGATAATTACTTCAACTATATCATCAGTGAGTATCAATTCTGACTCATATAATAGCCCAAAAATAAGCTCCTTCACCTAAATTCAAATTAAATTCAAGGAAAAAAAAATCAGAAAATTATATTAGTGAAATAAATTAAGGCTTATCTAGCTTCTATTAATAAAAATGTCATATTGTATAAAATAATGAAATATTCATTTACCTCTTTACGTCCAATAAATCCTGTTTGCCATATATCATATAGTTTAAATGCAACTGCAATGAGAGACCACAATCTCAATTTATTGGTACGACGAAAATTATTTTTTTATTTTTATTTTTTTTTGAAAATCTGATTATTATTTTTTTTGGTTTTTCCATGATTTGTTAAGGAGAGTGAAAAATATTTCCTAGAAAAGCGTCTAGCAAATTGGATAGAGTCTGATGAAACTTTTGAGTATTATATATTAAAAATCGATAATAATATATAAGTCTTAGTCGAACTAAATGACTTTTGCCTAAAAATAAAGAAAGTCATCTTTTGTGAAAAACGTTTTTTTAAGAAAAAAATATTTTCTAACAATCAAATATTAAAAAATAATATTTTCAAAAAATATTTTTCTTACCAGCAATTTTTTCTGCTTGAGAAGCATCAGGATGAAAGATGCTTAGTGTACGGATAAATTCCCCAACGTCAATTAGCCCATCCTTGTTAGAGTCAAACAAGTTGAACATCTACACGGATTTAACTGAATTCATTATTTTTAAAAATTCAAGTTATATATACATATACAAATAATAATTCTAATGTGTTGTATAATTATAAGATTATGTTTATTAATTTGAATCTACTGACTCTATATTATACTTACTCTAAATTTAAGACACGTTCTCCTGACTCGAGATACAACTAAACTTATTGCATGTGGTTTGAATTATGTCATATATTTATACTGATTCTAGATTCTGAATTCACCTCTATTGCACTATAATATTTGCTCATTAAACTATAGCTATGATCGGTATGCTTAGAAAAAAATGTACATACCGGAAGAAAAAGGGTCATTGCAACATAGGGTCGGATCTAAGACAAGTTCTACATGTTCAACCGAACCTATTACATTCTATTCGAATTATTTATATCAAAAAAAAAAAAAAGAGTAAAACATGTTATATACCAAGATCATGTTCATTCTGAATTCACTAACTTTAAATCTTAAATTCGTCTCTATACCGTAATAACATGAGCTAAGTAGAAGTTGGCTCACCCTGTCTGAAAACAGTGAATGCTTCCTGCTGTCTCTGAATAATCCAAGCTGGAACTCTTCCTGTAACAAAAATAACGTTAACAATTTTTTTTAAAAGAAATTAGGAATTAGAATTTTAATTATGATTAAATATACAATTAAGGAAAAAAATTATAAGAAAGAAATTAGAATTAGTACTTTGCTAATAAAGCCATCATTGCAAATTGAACAACTTAATTTTCTGAAGAGTTCAGTTAATGACTTCACATCTTCCAAAGAAACTGCAAATCACAAAATAATTATTTTTTTCAGTCATAAAATGAAGTTAATGTTAAGATAATAATAATAATAATAATAAACAAAAAATAAATAAAAAAAGGAGGAGAAAATTACAATGTGTTTGTGCTGCTAGTAAAGCTTGATCTTCATTTATTATTTCTTGTTTCCTTAGAGCACAACCCATTTTATAATATTTTTGTGTTGTAAAGGCTACCCCTCTCTCTCTATATATATATATTTGAAAAGTAACACTCCTATTAGTATCTCAAACATATAAAAATCATTTTTGAAAATATCATCAGCAGAAGGATCATAAAAAATAATCTAAAAACTAATTACACACTGTCCTCCTCTTGATTATTATTTTTTTCTATTTTTTGAAAATATCATGAGTCAGTAATCTATAAAAAACAACTTAAACTTTCTCAAAATAGAGATAAAAATATATATACATCCCCTTCTCAAATATCACTTATGAAATTTATCTTAGTGTATCTTTTGAAAATATCTGCTTTTGACTTTGAAACAAGAGAAATTGATAGTAACACATTTTATTAGCCTTATAATGACTTTCATAATGTGGAAAATTGAAACCACCTAAACTTTTTTGACAAATTTAATTTAAGGATAATGTTGTATGCGCCTTAAATAGTCAACGGTATTTAAGGAGTTAATTTACGGAAATTAAATAAAGTATTACGTCAGTTTTCTAGAGAAGTTTGATATATATATATATATATATATATAAAACTATAACCAAACATGACGTAGAAGCTAATATTTATAAGTAGTTAGAAAAATCATATTTTTATTAAGCTAACTTATGTCTTTTGACACGCTCCTCACGTGCGAGGTGGATTATTTTCTTTTCTTAGTGATCCAAGAAGGTGAAAGGTGACAATTTGGATTCGTGCCATGGCGAAACGTATAATATTTTCATTTCAAGCTAAATGTAAATAAAACTTCTAATTAAAAATGACTTTGATTACATTTTATAAAAGCATTTGATTCATATTCCTAGGATCTCTCCCTGCCACCCCTATTCATTTTATATCCATTTTTCCATTCAAGAATCAATAGTATTTTAATCAAAACTTTTTCAGCTATTAAGGCCACGTTGTTTTTTCTATTAATTCAATATTCAAATATTAAGAAAAAACCAGCAAAATAAAATAATTGCTTCTTCTATAATATTCCTTTTCTTTTTCAAATTCGTTATAAAAGTGACTCACATATACCTTTATCGTTATAAAAGTGGTGCCATATACCCTTACCATTACAGAAGACCGTTATAAAAAATGGCTCACATATACCATTTTCATCTAACGAAGGTGAGAAATAGTTTTGAATTTGTTGTTTGGATTTTAAATTTTTAGAAAGTTCATGAAGGAGTATGTATGATCTTTTTCACACAAATTATTTTTGACTTCTTTGATTATCATTATTTGAGCTTCTTATTCTTATTTTATTTTTTCTTTCATCTTTAGTGTAAAAATATGAGAAATAAAAAGAAAGAAGCGTCAATGAAAAAAAGCTATATTGTAATTTAAAACTATTTGCGGCTATATTTTAATTTAATTTTTATATTTGTAAAAAAAAAATTGGAGAATCTATAATAAATTTTACAGTGAAAAAATAAATTTGATCATCAAAATAAAAAATTTAAATTAGCCGTTAAATCAAAGAAGTCAAAAAAAAATACGTGTGAGACAGATTAAATATATTCCTACATGGATTTTCTCAATCCATTTTTTTTAAAATTAATTTCTTTTCACTTCCATTAAAGGTAAAGGGTATATATAAGTCATTTGTATAATAGTAAGTGTATATATTAGTCACTTTTATATCGTGATATATATCAAGGGGTATATCAACTTTTTTTTCCCTTTCCATAAAGCTATACGAGACAAGAAAATTAAAAGAATTGCAATTTGCATGAATACCTTGAAATTGGGATTAAAAGCAATAAATTGCAAAAAGTAAAATGAGAACCATATATATTAGGCATCCATTTGTACATCGTTCATTTAATACTTTTATAATCCATAATTTCAATAAAGCCCTATCATCTTTGCATAAAACTTCAAATCTGAATGTATTCTTTATTACAAGCACGATATAGTACCTATTAAATTGGTTAACCAATTTTTTTTTGGTAGGGATGGCGATTGGGGCGAAAAGGTGGTTAATTGAATAACTTTTATCAAAAAATTATTTATTGAACATTTTTTATCGATTATAATATGTTTATAGAAAATGATATTGTGAATATAAGTCAAAATTAATTACTTCTTCGAGTTTGAGATATCGAATAATACGTTATAAATCACAATTATTTATATTATTTTTTCGAACAATCCATACATATTTCAATCTTTTAACATTACAAAAAATAAGTTTTGTGGCTTTATTATTATATTCTTACCGCCCCATATTAGATGAACACTTTCTATTTTACACGATAATTAAGAAATCTAATTTGATCAACTTTACTATTTTACCTTTTGTTCATATTAATTAGCATCTTGAAAAGAAAATCTTATATTTTAAAATTTTATTTAAACTTCCGAAGGTCATAATAATTGTAGGGGTAAAATAAAAAAAAATTAATTAATGCTATTCTAATTTAGTAAGTGATCAAGTAAAATGAGACATATATTTTTTTATAAAATATCCATCTAATATGCGACGGAGGGAGTAATAGGTAAAGTTGTGATGTATTCACCATCGGACTTCAAAGATCAAGGAATATAAATTGAATAGTGAAGGAAAGACTATATATTAGGGATAAGATACAAGAATCCTTCTAGATTAAAATCGAAATTTTAGAGACATATTTTAACTAAACTAAGGTCCTACATACTACCCCTCCTTTCGAACCCATTTTTTGTAATTTTATACACATTTTTGTTTTACGTGGTATCCAAACATCTCTCACGCGTCTCAACTACGTGGTGTCACGGAAGCCAAAAGATGTATAAAATTACAAAGAAAATGAATTCGGATGTAATAGAACCTTAATTTAATTAAGATATGTCTCTAGAATTTCGGTTATAGTCTAGGAGTACTTATGCTTTATACATATATATATATATATTATACAACTACCTAAATTTAGCCATTTATATATATTGTCAGTAAATTTCAAATGTGGATGATTAAATAAAATATACAACTACCTAGCTAATTTAGCTATTTATATAGATTGTAGGTAAATTCTAAATATCAGATGATAAAATAAAAAAAGATTTAGACAATTTATATGGAAGTAAGAGATCAAGCTAAATACAATTCACTCTCCAATAGCAAAATTAATAGTATTCATCATGATTCATACAAAGAGGCATTACATATGCCACTTAAATTCTTATAAACATAGAAATGAAAATATCTAAGATTACAATTTTTCCCTCATTAGATCAGGGCTGATCATTTTTCTAGGGCTTGCAAATAGGGACGGAGCTAGAGTGCCGAAAAATTACAATATATGTATAACATTAAAATTATATATAGTAGATGTTGATTTTCTTAGGTGAAAATCAAGTTGGCGCTATTGTTGTGTCAATCCACTGTAATGAGATTAAAATACTTTAGTAATCTTATACGTAGTCAAATCTAATCTACCTTCTACGACGATCCATTTTTCGCTACTCCACTTCTCTTCATCTCGATATATACTTGAAATTCATTGTCTGACTAATTCAAATTCGAGGCACGTGAGGTCCAAACCATCATCTAAGGCTCAGAAATCATGTTAACAACATAGTAAAAGATCCTTGTACATACCACGACGGTCTACTCCACTTCTCGTCATCTCGATATATACTCGAAAATTATTTTCTGATTAATTCGAATTCGTGTCACGTGGGTTGGGGCCATGACATCATCTAGGGCTGCTAGTGGAAGATTGATCCAATGCAAGTATTTTGTTTTGCTTTTCATTAGGCAATTTATACACACTAGGAAGAGTTGATTTCCAATTTACTCCGCAAGAAGTACTTCTTGTATGCTTTGCAATTGAACTTGTATTTGCAACTATTCTCATTTGTTCAATTAAGGCCTCAGTATTCCCTTCCTCTGAAAAAATTTCCTCTAGTTGTTGAGGATTGATAATTAACTTCACTCTCCAAACACCTATATATATGAAATAGAAAATGAAACTTTTGAGGCGCGAAAATAACTTTTCTTAAAGAGATATTGTTGGTATAATATATGGTATGTTGCCTGGACTTTTGAAAATATCGTGTCGAACTCTTTATAAATAGTGTATTTTTAGAGAAATCAATACAATATTTTTGAAGAATCTGAACAACAATTGTATTATTTGATGTAATGCAATAAAGTTATTGTATACATTGATTTTTGACCAGACACAAGTACAAGAAAGAAAAAGAAAAACTAAATTTTAAAATGCAGTTAATTAAATATTGTTCGAACTCTTCGAGAAAATATCATCGGATGCATTCTAAAAATTATTTTCCAATTATCTACATTCCTCAAACACTTCGAATAGGTGCGTACCGGATCCTTCAAAAGTAACATTTTTTTTATGGATCTAACACAATCACAACATTTTCGAAAAGTACGAGCAACAAAGCCAGTTACAAATATAAAGTTCCTAATTTTCTATGTTGTTCGGACATTTTGAAAATGCCAGATCCTCCAAAAAGCAATACATATTATACAAAACCCAACAACGGCACGACATTTTCAAAAAATCCGAGCAACAATAGTAAAGTTATAAAACAATAAGGTTTTTAAGTGATCTATGTTACTCAACTCTTTTTAAAATGTAATACAAGTCAGATCCTCCAAAATAGACATAAACTTGATATTTGAAAAAAGTGAGTAACAAGTAAAAAAAAAACAGAGTGCCACGTAAAATGAAACAGAACGAGGACGAACCTTCTCGTTGAGCAGGCAAAACTTCCATCGCTGACCCTTTCGTCAAGCTCGACGAAACTCGAATTTGCTCTGTTTTTTCTTCTTCTACTAAAATGGGCTCTGTTTTTTTTTTAATCACAGGTTGAAGATAGTAAAATTGTCCATCAAGGAGCAATTCTTGATTATGTAATGGAGAAGACAAACAATTTGAACTGAAAATGTTGTAACCTGGGAATTCATTTAGAACTTGTCGAACTAATTTGGGACCTTTAAGGTTTAATATTTCACCTGAATCTGTCATAACACGAGCAAAATGTAAATCTGATGATTTTCTTGAATCTGTTACTGCTTTCATTGAACAATTGCCGTTCCCCATTGATGTAAAAAGTTCAAGAAATTTTTATTTTCTTGTGTTCAAAAGAGAATTACTTTTGTTTGTGAGAATGTGTGTATATATATTATATAGTTTGGATTTCGAGTCGAATGTTTATCGAAAATAGCTTTTGTGTCTACAAACAAACGTCTGTGTGTGTATTCTATTCTTTTTTGGATTCTATTATACTTAATATGTTACTGTTATTATAGTTTTGAATTTTGAGAGTCAAATATTTTCTTTTTGAAGATTTCATTTTGTGTTCTGGTTAATTGTCACATTATTTTATTGTTATTGCTGATTTTTCTTATGTTTGTTGTGTAATGCTCTCAATTTTACCTTATTTCGTAGTTGTTACTATTCTCATGTATTTCCTTTTCGAGAGTCAATTTTATTTTTTACCGTTCATTCGGATTTTAGCTGTGTTTTTTGTGCTCTGATTAATTGTCTCATTATTTCGTTGTTTTATTGTTCTTTCTTCTATTTGTTGTGTATTTTTTCTATTTTTGCATTATTTTGCTGTTATTATTTCTTCTACGTCTGTATTTCCTTTTTCAAACTGTTTGAAAATATTTTATAGTAATCGATAGTTTATCAAAAACATCTCTATCGAGGGGTAACATTGAATATGTTGTATTTGAAAAAAATAATTTACATATTTATAAATTACGTAGAAATATTATAAATTACAAAAATTAATAATTAAAGATAAATTCGAACTATATATATCATGTGAATATAAACAAAAGAATAGTACAAATAGTTAGTGAGAGAAGAATCTTTTAGCTAAATTCAAGGAAGTCACGGATTTAGATGGGTAAGGAGACAAGGGGATGAGGAGTAGGTGTACTCAAGGAAAATTTATTAGTGCTTCTATTATTTATTTTACCCCGAATGGACGTGACGAGATGAATAAAATTTATTTATTTTTAATAAGAAGTCTTGAATTTGAGTTATAAGAATGAATATTTTTTTTATAGTTGGTAACATTTTTGGGTAAAATTCATGAACAATCGGTTTTCAATTCCTGTAATTGAAAAATGATTATTATTATGGAGTTTCAAATTTCACACGTAAAACTCTCAATAGCGTTTTAGATAAAATTCACAATAATTACTTGTTGATCCTTGTAATGGAAAAATAACCATTTTCCATCTAGCATTTCCCATTATAAAAAACTTCAAGCAACACAAATTTGAATTACTCAAACCGATAACGTATTAAGGAGGCAAAAATTTCATCAAGTTAGTTTTCAATCTTTTTGAAAATTTGAATGCAAAATTTAATTGATTAGACCGTTGGAATAATAATGCATTAATAATGGATGAAGTACATGCATATGATCCTAGGCCTTGGAATCTCATATGGGCATTTTTTATTTTACATGATAGATTAAAAAATTATTAATAGATTAACTAATTTTACTATTTTGCCTTTTGTTTATGTTAATTAGTCTCTTGAAAAGAAAAATCTTCAAAATTTGTTTAAATCTCCAAATGTCATATTAATGCAAAGGTAAAATAGGAAAAATTTAATTAATTCTATCTTGATTTAATAAGTGCTCAAGTAGTATGAAACATTTCAAACGTATCCTGACATGGCATTTAGTTAGTTCCAGGGGGAGTGTATACATATATATTCCAATAAAAACAACTACATGTGAAGAACAAATTAAAGTCAAAAAGTGGATTGTCCCAAATATTTTTATTTGAAGTAAAAACAAAATCACTAACGGCTAATCATATATTTAAACTAAATCACACCAACAGAGATAAAATTGATAATTGTGTAAAGTAATTCTAATTTTATAACTTAAAAGTACAATATATAACTATTATAATGAGTCAAAATATATTCATAGTATTTTACAAGATGTTTAAGTTATATTACATGATACATTAATAGTATAACTCTTTTAATACTATTAAGCTGTCTTCACATACCTTCGTTACTTTTAAGATTACAAATTTTATATTTTAATAATAATAAAAGAAGTGGACGCTTTGAAGAAATTAAACTCAAAAGAAAAAAATAGAATGAAACATTATTTATTTATTGGTTAAAATTAAGCATTTATGAATATATTTGGGTGGAAAATTTCTCAATGAGGTTCTAACTGGGCCACTTTCTAGTACAGCCCACTAGCCAGCCCAATTTGTACATTTTGTTAACAATGAGAGATAGAGGAAAGAAGTTTAAGGAATTAAGGGCTCGTTGATAGGGGCGGAGCTACAATTCAGCTTATAGTTCCGATAAAACTTATTAGCTTTTGGCCAAAAGTTATATTTGTATTTAAAATTTATTTAATAAGTATAAATAATTTATATGTACCTTAATAAGTTGTTGTTTTTTAGAATTAAGAAATTAAGAGAGATTAAAATAGAAAGAAATAAAAAGGGCCCAACCGAGGTTCAAACCGGTGGACCTCTTGATCTACAGTCAAATGCTCTACCACTGAGCTATGGACCCTAGTTGTTTATAGAAATGTACTTATATTTACATGGAAGAGTAATATTTATTCGCAATTGGTGTTTATTTTAAATTAATGAATGTTAGACATTTGTCTTTTATATACATATACTTCAATTTTTTTTAAAAAAAGTCTTTTATACACATATTTTTCATTTAACTATGGTTAAAGTGATGCATTTTCACTTAAAATTTTACACTGATAAGATTAAATTATTTGATTTGATGTAAATAACTGATGCGGGTAATATAGAAATAAATGATTTTTGAAACTTATGTTTGAGATATGTCGTAAAGTTATACGACTATAACATTTGTATAGCTATAAAACCTCCTTATTGATACTAAACTAGGAGGATCAATTTAAATAATTGTTTTACAAATTTTAAATGTATCATTTTTTTTTTAAATAAACTGATAAAAAAATAATTAATGTCCTTTGCTTTAAAATGACAAAGGGTAGTTTAGTAGATTGTTCCCTCTTCTGAATTTCCTCTTAGGAAGAAAAATTAAAGTCTTTGCTTACTTGAAATTGAGACGTAACTATTGACTTGTACTAATAGACACACCCAATTAACAAAGAGGAGAAATAACACAAAAACTTTACGACATTCAGCTAAATCACGTCCTAGAGAGGAAGAAGAAAAAAAGATCTTTGAGACAAAGTCAACATTATTGATTTGTCGCAAGTCAAAATTTCTACTATTTTAATTAAAAGTTAGATCAGGTGAGCTTCCAACCATCACGTTCTTACATAAATTTCAACACTAATCGTAAGAAACAAGGAAAAATCAAAAAGAAAAACCAAGTCTTCTATGATGATGTCAAAATCCGCTCTTATTTGTATTCATTTAGTAATAAATTCATCACCTGATTTTTCTTTTCTATTATTTTCAAGTAGTTCTATTTAAAAATTTTTTATCGATCTACAGATATACATCTTTCTGATGATGTCATAAGTTGGTTTGACAATTTTATTTATCCTTACTAGATAACTTTTTCCTTGCCCTAGACCAACAAAATTAGTCTTTTCGAATCTTGATCCAGTAAAGTTTTTTTTTACTGATTTGGATACTTTCTTCGTTTTATTTTATATAAAGGTTTTACTATTTAAAGAGATAAAACAATCTTTTCTTCGATTATAATTTTCTCCATTTTTTAAAAGTATTTTTAAATTAAAATAGAAGAAATATTAAATAAATGAAGAGTTGCTATATATACATGTCTCTAATTAAAAACTATTTTATTCAAGTAAGGAAAAAGGAGATTTTCATATAATGATATGACACCAGAAGATAAGCTTACATACTACCAAAAATATTAAGTTGATTAAATCAAAAGTGATGTGCCCAACTAATAACTCATCAACAAACTTGTTCCAATTTTGTAAGAAAACAGTTCAACAATTCTACTAGCTACTTCCCAACTACTTTCTTTGAATACTCTTTCTAGAAACATGAGAAAGATTCAAACAACTGAATCTTATAACGTAGGTTTAATCCACACATCACGCATTGCGCTCACACTACAGAATCATGAGCTTCATCACTCGACTCTAAACCAAATTAAAAACTCTCGGCTATAGGATGACAATCCTTCACTCTGGAAGGGTAGGTTCCATACCGACAAACACTTCCTATCCCAGAATCCGCTCATTTCACACCAACTAAACTGGAACCTAATCACCAAGGTAGAGTTGTATAAAGCCCTAATGTAACTGAACGAAGTAGAAAACCCGCAATACGAGAGCAAAAACCTTATGCGTGTAAGAAGAAAAGCTTAATCGAGTTAGGTAGGATGTAGATCGAGCGCAATGAACTAACACTTTGGGGCATTTTCCAATTTTACTTTGGAGTTTTTTCTGACTAACAATAATGTCTAATAATGATTACTGAATTTCATCTCAAGCAAAAGGAGAAACACATCCAGAGCACAAACTTAAACAAAATTTAACTTCTCATTACTTTTATTATATGTAACAAAACCTGTTGGATTACAAAATAGTTATTAATCTGCAAATTAAAAAGAGCTATATATTGTCTATATATCACATATATTGCGTATGTACAGTAGACTTTTCAATTTAACAAACTATTCAGTATATTTTTCTCTGCAAAAATGTCCAGCAGAGAGAGGGCCTGCAAAACCAAAAACATAATTTTCATGTTAAAACAAAATGTCTCAATATGCACACTATAATATATAAATAGAGCCTAGTACAATCTATGTTGCTCTGAGTCTCGAAAAAATATTGTCAGGTGTGTGTCGGATCCTCCAAAAACTGTGCATTTTTAGGAGGATATGACGCAGGTGCGGCAACATTCTTGGAGGGTCCAAGCAACATAGTATACGATCTCTTGTTCAATTTTTTTTTTCTTTTCAAGAAGATAATAATCACCTCTGGAATGTTTAGTTCAAGGCGAAACTTAGGACCGTCGTAATGGTGAAGAATTGGCCTGAATGAGTCCTCTTCAAGTGGTTCACAAATTTTTCTTGTCACGACGCGCACCTATACACGTAAATGAAATAAATATGATAAGTCTCGATTCGTTTTGGGACCAATGTAATAGGTCTCAATGAACAAACAGGAACCTTATTCAGTTTGATTTCAATTCATTTTCCAGTTAAATCAGATATATGTTCATAAGTAATCTGGTAAATGAAATAAATATGATACGTCAAGGCAGACTGTCTACATCACACACCTCTCAGGTGCGGCCCTTCACGAGAGTCGAGAGGGCTGCCCCTTATTTTAGGTGACTGTCTACATCACACACCTCTCAGGTGCGGCCCTTCACGAGAGTCGAGAGGGCTGCCCCTTATTTTATATTGTTAATCCTTATGTTGGCATTCAAATATCTGAAGGAAATTCTGCACAAAAACTAACAACTTTATTTAACTTTTCTTACCTGAGCAGGAAAGCGCGATTCACCAGCGTTCTTCTTGTCCTCCCAAGCTGTAGGATCAATGTTAGACCCACCGAAGCTTGCAGCCTACAAAACCGATCCATGTATTGAGTTAAATGACCAGACAAAATAAAAGAGGTAAAAAGATCCTAATTCAACAAAACTGAGAGATATACAGCATGGAAAAATAGAGACACAAACCTCAAAAATTCCGTGAAGCTGGTGGGTCGAGTAGTTGTAGAGGAAAAGAGGCAACCCGGGTGTTATTTGGCGAACTGAATCCCTGTAACGAGGTGGCAAGCCTGAAATATAACACGATCAGATATCAGAAAAATGCCAATTGTACTTATTCTTTCGTTGTGTGAGCTGAAGAATAACTAGAATGCTCTAATGCAAAGACAACAAATCGATCAACTACACCTTAATCTCAAATTAGTTGACGGTGACTATATAATCCCATATATCCACACCATTTATACTATTCGGAGATTCATCTTAGTTAAACTATTTACTAAATCAAGCAAAGTTGGGATCGGCTATATTAATCATTCCATTCTATTCTATGTAGGTCCATTTACTAAATCAAGCAAAGTATCAAATCAACACAACTTAATTGCAGCCATTTACAAGAACTACTACTTTAACCTACAACATCAAAGTCCAACTGATTACAACATTTAAGAACAATCTAGAAATACAGTCCAACCTCTCTATAACTGCATGTTTGTCTGAATATTTTTTGGCTACTATAGCAAAAGCTTGTTATACAGAATATATAATATAGCATAGTATAAAAAGTCAGTACCAAAGAAAACTTGACAGTTATAGTAAAAGGAAAACTGTTATAAAGAGGTACGACCGTAAAAGCTCAAATCAACAACAAGTGGATTCTGAGAGGGTAGAGTGAGTGTGTGCAAACCTTACCCCTACCTCATAGGGGTAGAGAACAGTATCTGAAAGACACTCGGCTCAGGTGCAACAAATATCAAAGTAGTTATGAAAAAGGAAATATGGCAGTGGAGGGAACAGGTCAATTAATACAAAAAGCAGTACAGGGCATGAATGGTAACAACAACGAAATAATGCGGTAACTGAAACACAAAAGAATGAGAAAACTCACCAAAGAGCTCCCTTTTGAGATTCTCATGCATAGTATCATTGTTGCAAACAAATATATATCCACCAACAGTTTCATTTTTTGGTAAAGATTCTGATGCTGGCAAAGTCTTGAACTTCTTATTCTCACTACTATTATTATTAGCACTCAAATCCTTATTACTCTCTCTATTAATCTTGTTATTTTTCTTTCCAAATTTATTCACAAATCCATAATCATCCTCAAAAACACCATTTTTCCCATTTCTCTTGTTACTATTAACCCCTTTTGAGTTCACCATAATATTGTTAAAATTCATAGGGTTTGTGTAAACCCCTTTATTAAATCCACCATTTAAACCAACCCCACCAACACCTTTCACGGCTGAGCCACCACCAGCTGCCGCTGCCGCTGCCGCCATGTCAGCAATCTTCCAACCATCAATACTAAAAAGATTGTAATCTGAATTCAAATTTTTTGATGGATTTAGAGAACTAACAGAGTTAACCATACCACCTACTCTGATATCAAAGTTTCTTCTTTCTTCAGGCCTTTTAGATACATAATTACTACTCCAAATTGAATCATTTGAAGACAAATTTACTAAGTTGTTTGTATGTAAACGAAGATTATCACTGAATTGGTAGAAAGATGACTGATTGTTCTCCATTTTCCCCCCTTTTTGCTAAACCCCAGATGAAATTTTTTCTATAAAGATTGAATCTTGGCCTAAAACAACAACAGAAAAGGTTATTTCACTAAACCCCAGATAATAATTTGTCTGTAAAGATTCAATTTTGGACTAGAAGAACAATGGAAAAGGCTTTTTCACTAAATCCCAGATGATAATTTGTCTGTAAATATTCAATTTTGAACTAAAAGAGTGAAATTTACAGACGAACAAGCTCAAAGAAGAGGATTTTTTTTACAAAAACTCTAAACTAGTGGTTGGGTTTTAATAAGGAAGGGTGGAGTGAGTAAACGCGGTAGAGGGAAATTTCGTAGAAATGAGAAGAATTAGGAGTGGAAAAACTTAGTCGTATCAAATCGTTGTAATACTAAATTACATCATACTCAGATTGATTGACTTTTTAATTAGAAATCTTGAGTTTAAGTTGATATCGAGAAAATCTTGTTGGAGTGTCATCTTGAATGGGTTCTATAGTGTGCATTCGAAAATCCTGTTGAGAGCGTTATTACCAAATGGGTCCTTTAGTGCACGATTTGAATTTAGTCGAGCTTCAATGTGAGCTCCGAACAATGGGTGGGAAACCAAAAAAAATTAAAGGAAACTAAGCAAATACCCCATAAAAGCAAATAATTACAAACATATACCTATTTACAGTCATACCCACTAAATAATTACAATATATATCTCCAACTAATTTCGCTTAACTGATACTATATTGAATTAGTATCATTAAGGCTGATAATTTCGCTTAACTGAGACTAAATCAGTATCATATACTGTATTGGTATCATTAAAGCTGGTAATTTCGCTTAATTGATACTAAATCAGTATATATATACTGTATTGGTATCATTAAGGTTTTTTGTTTAGAAATTACTCATTAGTTAATGATACTACAAGAGTATATGTGTATTGTTGTGGTAATTTAGTATTAGTTAAGCGGAATTACCAGCCTTGATGATATCAATACAGTATATGATACAGATTTAGTATCAGTTAAGCGAAAATTATCACCCTTAATAAATGGGGTATGGGCTGTGATTATTTATGAGAAAATGGGTATTTCAGAAATTACTTTGGGTTCGGGTATGAACTTGTAATTAATTTGGATTTTATGGGCCATTTGTGTAGTTTTCCCAAAAAATTACATTATACTTTCGTCCATCTTTACTTGTCTACTATATTATTTTGGATTGTCCAACAATACTTGTCTAGTTTATAAAACCAATGAATAATTTACCATTTTGTCTCTATTTGACCCTTGTTATTATATACTATTCATTTTTCAATGTTTAGATAACTTATAATTTAAGAAAAAATTATCTAAATACACAACTTATTTTACCATATTCTCTAAAATTTCCTACCATTTGAAAAAAATATAAAAATCTCTACTCTCTCCTATTCTCAGATATATCAATTTACGTGATATATCGGAACGTACACGATGTATCGAAACGTTGTGTGATGTATCAGAAATCAAGATATGATGTATCGGGATGTTGAGTTATTTGACAGAAATCGGGACACGGTGTATCAAGCTGTTTTGGAATGTATCTGGATTCCACCAAATTTTAGGAATTTTTGTAATTTGGAAAAGAGTAGGGATAGGATTTAATTAGCTCTGAATTCCCTATATTTAATAAAGGTGATTTGATAAAATTATTCCAATCATTAACGGCTTCTTAATTCATATGTCAAGTCAATAATAAATATTATTATTGGACACAAAAAATAATGATTAATAACTTCTTTTTTAATCTAATTATTAATTAGTATAAATATAAATACTAACATATGCCTTTACATAAACTATTACCTATAGCTTGAAATAAACCATGTATTGTTCACTTTGATTTAATAAACCTCACGAATTTGTTTTTAAAATGTGAACATCACTTAACTTATGTTTTGTTTTATAAAGTCGTTCATTTTCTTCTCCCATTTGTTAAGAAGTCGTATCGAAAAAGTGATGAGTAATTGGTCTTTTTATATAGATCTGGATAATTTTCACTTTATATGTTAGTTGTTGGGGTTGAATTAGACCCAAAATTCATTTTATTACGTGATATCAGAGTCGGCTCATCTCAATTCTTTGTTCGCAAATGTTGGGGCCCCATATTATATTGTCCACACTCCATCTCAAAAAATAAATGGACAATTGGTCTCCTTACATAGACTTGCACAATTAACTTATAAGTTAGCATTTTGGGCTGAATCACACCCAAAATCCATCTTTACACCATTTAAATATAGATTCACCTAAAGTATCATGTACATCTTTTTATAGAAGTTTGTCGGCCTAAAATCCAGTCAATTCTTCTTTTAATTGGTTTGCTCTTTGTATTGGGCGTCACATACACTCCCTTATAAGGGTTCAACATTCTTATTAAGATTGTCTCCGCTATTGTATTGAGGGAGCGTCTGGCTCTGACATTATTTTTTCATAATCTAAACCTATAACAAGTATCTTTCGTTATAGCGCAACATAACATATCTTACAAATTTATTTCTTTGAATTACATTACTATCAAACTTAAAAATGCCTAATAAGTAAATTTGTGATATAATTATTGTTATGCAATCGATATTCTAAACAATACTAGTGATAACAAAAACTTTGCAGAAACACTAAGTTACCAAAGTTTAAATCATAGTGAAGAAGATAAATTAATTATGAACAACTAAAATCTGTAAAACGTACCAGAATCTGTAATAAACAGAATGAAAAGAAGATCAAGCCCACTGAATGCACAGTGTCCCCTTAATGAAATTATTCCCCTCTAGTATCCGAGGTTTGATTTGGAATATGTCCTCCCAGGATAGAATGATCTCAATCACCAGTGTATTGATACCCAAAACTCTGGTGTCAGCGAGCCACTCAACGGCAGTAAAGTACACGAATAAAATTTGTGCAGAAGAAGAAGAAATCAGAAATTTTTGTAAGTAAAAAATCTGAAGAATCACTGGTATTTATAGCCAAGAAGCACTGGTTCTGAAAGGTTGCAACCTTTCAGAAACCACACGACCATTCCAAAAAGTTTGCAACCTTTCATATGGTCATGGTTGTTCTTGAAAAGTTGCAACCTTTCTGAACAGTCATCTCCAACGGCGGAAAATTTAAATTAAAACGGGAAAGTGTTTTAAATAAAATGGGTCGCGCGGATTCGAGTCGGGTCGGAACGTTTCGGTTAATTAACCAAATAATTAAAACGTTTTGGCCATTTAATTTAATTTAATTAATTAAATAAATAATTAACTAAATAATTAAAACAAACTTTGTCCAAAAAATAATCTCTCGATCTATCATTTTCCAAAACCAAAACCAAAGCCGAGCCGAGTGAGTGACGCCGACGACGGCGCGAGGGGGGTCCCTCTTTCCAATCCTTTTAACAACTAATAGAAGTGTTTCTCTATTTAAACACTTCTATTTTTCTTTCCACCACCAATGAGGGAGAAATGTCTTTTTACTAAAGCATAAGAGAACTTTTCAAGTTCCTCTCTTTTCATCTTCCCCCCATTTTCCATTAACTCTTGCTATATACCCAACAATCCCCCACATGAATGGGGAATGGTTATAACATAGAGGAATGCACGGACGAGTGTTTACTTTACAAGCAAGGATCAATTGCATTTGGACAAGTGGGTTTCCCGTTGAACATTCTGTAGTGAACATATGTCGGATATACTCGGTCAATCGATAGATGCGATATCTTTGAACCGTCGAGCTTTGATGTATACCTAGACAACCATATGTCACACAATTAACCCTTTACCGTTTATGGTTCTTACGGTTGTGTTAGTTTCAGCCATGAACACCTCCTGGTTTCATGAGTGTATAGAGAATAGGCTTTTGACAAAAATTCTCTTTGAAGTGGTTTACACTTCACACTCACATAGGTGATTTCTAACCGTGTCATCGTGTAGATACACTATTTGGTCAACTTTGCCAAATTTAGCAAATCATTAAAAAATTTAAGCTTTATTAACTCATTAACAAGCCTTAATGTTTTAACCTCGTTCCTGAACATTGTCTTCATCATGAGAATGAATTGAGTTAATTGACAATGTCGAACCGTCAGTCACAACTTTGTTTTTCTCTTTGAACCTAGCTCTTGGGATCTCCAGTCTGCTAGGTAGAGTTACCACCATGATGACTTGTCCTAAGCCATAAACCCATTCCCTTAGATGATCTTTCAACTGCCTCTCTCACTAGGCATTTCGTTAGTGGATCTGACACATTATCGCTTGACTTCACATAGTCAATTGTGATAATTCCACTAGAGAGCAGTTGTCTTACGGTACTATGTCTCTGTCGTATATGACGAGACTTTCCGTTGTACATGACGCTCCCTGCCCTATCTATTGCTGCTTGACTATCACAATGTATGCAAATAGGTCCCACAGGTTTGGGCCAGAATGGAATATCCTCTAAGAAATTCTAGAGTCATTCAGCTTTTTCACCGACCTTGTCTAAGAAAATAAATTCAGATTCCATTGTGGAGCGAGCAATACATGTATGTTTGGACGATTTCCAAGAAACTGCTCATCCACCAAGTGTAAACACATAACCACTTGTGGATTTTACTTCATTTGACCCGGTGATCCAATTTGCATCAATATATCCTTCAATCACTGCAGGATATTTATTATAATGCAAAGCATAGTGTTGTGTATATTTCAGATACCCCAGCACACGTTTCATTGCCATCCAGTGAGTTTGATTAGGATTACTAGTGAACTGACTCAGCTTGTTAATAGCACATGCTATATATGATCGCGTACAATTCATAATATACATCAAACTTCCCAACACTCTGGCATATTCCAATTGAGATTCACTTTCACCTTCATTCTTTTGAAATGTAAAGTTTAAATCAATTGGAGTTTTGACATCGTTGAAATTCAAGTACTTGAACTTATCCAATACTCTTTCAATATAATGAGATTGAGATAATGCTAGTCCCTGAGGAGTTTTGAGAATCCTGATCTCTAAGATCAAATCAGCAACTCCTAAGTCCTTCATATCGAACTTGCTGGACAGCATGCGCTTAGTAGCATTTATATCGTCAATATCTTTACTCATTATTAACATGTCATCAACATACAAACAAACAATGACTTCATGATTCAAAACGTTTTTAATGTAAACACACTGATCACATTCGTTAATCTTAAATCCATTTGCCAACATTGTTTGGTAAAATTTAGCATGCCATTGTTTGGGTGCTTGCTTGAGCACATAAAGCGACTTCACAAGCCTGCACACTTTCTCTTCTTTACCAGGAACTACAAACCTTTCAGGTTGTTCCATGTAAATTTATTCCTCCAACTCTCCATTTAAGAAGGTTGTCTTAACATCCATTTGGTGGATTTTAAGATCATACACTGCCGCTAGTGCTATTAACATCTTAATTGATGTTATCCTTGCTATGGAGAGTATGTATCAAAGTAGTCCAGACCTTCTTTTTGTCTGTATCCTTTGACTACAAGTCTAGCCTTATATTTATCAACAGTCTCATCAACTTTCATTTTCCTTTTAAAGATCCACTTTGATCCTAAAGGTTTATTTCCCGGAGAAAGATCAGCCAATTCCCAAGTATGATTACTTAAAATTGATTCGATCTCACAATTGACTGCTTCTTTCCAATAGGTTGACTTAGACAAAGACCTCGCTGCTTTAAATGTTTGAGGCTCATTTTCAAGCAAGAATGCCACAGAATCTAGTCCGAAAGAAATGGATTTCCGTTGACGATTACTACGCCTAAGATCCTCGTTAGGTAGTGTATTTTCCGTTGATTCTTCCCGTGGTCTTTTAGGTCTTTCACTTGTAGACTTACAATTTTTTTACGGATAAATGTGTTCAAAGAACTCAGCGTTGTCTGACTCAATTACCGTATTAACATGAATTTCAGGATTATCAGATTTATGAACCAAAAACCGACAGGCCTTACTGTTCACAGCATATGCAATAAATACACAATCTACTGTTTTGGGTCCAATTTTCGCCCTCTCAGGTAAAATGACCTCTACCTTGGCTAAACACCCCCACACTTTGAAATAATTCAAGTTGGTTTCCTTCATTTCCATAACTCATATGGAATCGATTGCGTTTTGCTATGGGGTACCCTATTGAGTATCTTGTTAGCCGTAAGGATGGCTTCCCCCACAGGTTTTGCGGTGAACCAGAACTGATTATCAAGGTATTCATCATTTCCTTTAATGTTTTGTTCTTCCGTTCCGCCAAACCATTTGACTGTGGTGTATAAGGTGCAGTAGTTTGATGAATATTACCACATTCCAAACATATCTCTGCAAAAGGAGATTCGTATTCTCCACCCTATCACTCCGAATCATTTTTATCTTTAGATTCAATTGATTCTCCACTTCATTTTTTGTATTGCTTAAATGCATCAATTGTTTCATCCTTACTATTAAGCAAATATACATACCAAAATTGAGTGCAATCGTCAATAAAAGTTATAAAATACGTTTTCCCACCGTGAGATGGTATTGACTTCATATCGCATATATCTGTGTTAATTAAGTTTAAAGGTTTTGAATTCCTGTCAACAGACTTATTAGAATGTTTAACAAACTTACATTCCACACAAATTTCACATTTCGATTTATCGCATTTGAAATCAGGCAATACTTCTAAAGTAATCAATTTTCGCAAGGCTTTGTAATTTACATGTCCCAAACGGGCATGCCATAAATCATTTGACTCCAATAAGTAAACAGAAGCAGAACTTATTAATATTGTCAACAACCATTACATTCAGTTTGAAGAGGCCCTCAATGAGGTAGCTCTTTCCTAAGAACATCTCATTCTTACTTATTACAGCTTTGTCACTAACTAGGACACACTTAAACCCGTTCTTAACGAGCAGTGCAGCAGAAACTAAATTCTTCCTAATATTAGGAACATGAAGAACATTGTTCAGAGTCAACACCTTGCCGGATGTCATTTTCAACATTACTTTCCCAGTTCCTGCAATCCTTGTTGTTGTTGTGTTCCCCATGAACAGATCTTCATCTAACTCAGCAGGAGTATACGTTGCAAAGGCTTCTTTTGCAGAGCAAATATGTCGAGTGGCACCTGAGTCGAGAAACCACTCATTGGGATTTCCAACTAAGTTGCACTCGAGATCATTGCACAGATGTCATATGCATCTTCCATCTCTTCCACGATGTTTGCTTGACTTTTGCCTTTGTCCTTGTCCTTTCTTGGAGCACGACAGTCAGAAGACTTGTGACCAGCCTTACCACAGTTGTAACAGTTGCCCTTGAATTTCTTCTTGGCCTGTTCTGACTTCTGTCCGTTGGACTTCTTTCTCTTCTTGCCTTTGGCAGGAGCTTCTTCAACAATATTAACTCTCATTATTGTCGAATTCTCACGAGACTTCTTTTCGGCGGTCTTGTTATCTTCCTCGATCTTGAGCCGAATCACAAGATCTTCAAGCTTCATTTTCTTGCGTTTGTGCTTCAAATAATTCTTGAAGTCGTTCCACGAAGGAGGTAACTTCTCGATCATTGCAGCCACCTGAAAAGCTTCATTTACTACCATATCCTCAGTAATCAGATCATGGAAAATAAGTTGAAGTTCCTGCACTTGTGATCCAATAGTTTTACTATCTGATATTTTATAGTCTAAAAACTTTGCGACCACAAACTTTTTCAAGCATGTATCTTCTGTCTTATGTTTCTTCTCAAGTGCATTCCACAATTCTTTCGAAGTTGTCACTACACTATAGACATCATATAAGTCATCCTCTAAAGCACTTAAAATGTAGCCCTTACATAGGAAGTCTACCTGTTTCCATGCTTCAATTACCATGAACTTTTCTATGTCTGTCATATCAGTAGTAGGCACTGGAGTTTCTTCATTGGTAAATTTCTACAAACCAAGAGTGGTAAGCTAGAAAAATATCCGTTGCTACCATCCTTTGAAATTCACACCAGAGAATTTTTCCGATTTCTCTGCTGGTGGTACAACAGTTCGGGTTGGTGCAACAACAGCCACCGAAGTCGTAGCATTCTCAATTGCCATTTCTGATTAAAAAAAAATCGATACAAATTGATTCAGTAAGCAAAAATTTAAATTTCAAACTTAATAGGAGTATAAAACCACAAAGGTTTTTGTCTCCACCAGAAACACAAATTAACAATAAATAAAATAATTTCCTTAAGATTGTTATGCAATCTGTATTCTAAACAATACTAGTGATAACAAAAAACTTTGCAGAAATACTAAGTTACCAAAGTTTAAATCACAGTGAAGAACAAAAATTAATTATGAACAACTGAAATCTGTAAAACATACCAGAATCTATTATAAACAGAATGAAAAGAAGATCAAGCCCACTGAATGCACAATGTCTCCTTAAGGAAATTATTCCCCTCTAGTATCTGAGGTTTGATTTGGAATATGTCCTCCCAGGATAGAATGATCTCAATCACCAGTGTATTTATATCCAAAACTCTGGTGTCAGCGAGCCACTCAACGGCAGTAAAGTACAAAAATAAAATTTGTGCAGAAGAAGAAGAAGAAATCAGAATTTTTCGTAAGTAAAAAGTCTGAAGAATCACTGGTATTTATAGCCAAAAAGCACTGGTTCCGAAAGTTGTAACCTTTCAGAAACCACACAGCAGGAAATTCAAATTAAAAATAGCCTGGATCCAAGTCGGGTCGGAACGTTTCGGTTAATTAGCCAAATAATTGAAACGTTTTGGTCATTTAATTTAATTTAATTAATTAACAAGCCGAGCCGAGCGACGACGACGACGGCGCGAGGGGGTCCCTCTTTCCAACCCTTTTAACAACTAATAGAAGTGTTTCTCTATTTAAACACTTCTATTTTTCTTTCCACCACCATTGAGGGAGAAATGTTTTTTTACCAAAGAATAAGAGAACTTTTCAAGTTCCTCTCTTTTCATCTTCCCTCCATTTCTTATTAACTCTTGCTATAAACCCAACAATTATAAGATTCTTTATGTTTTCTCTCATTCAAATATAAAATTTACCTGAAATATCATATACCTTCATCTTTTTCAAAATTTTATCAGTCTAAAAATATGTCAATCTTTTTGGCTCACAATTTATTAAGGCGACACAGCGAAACGTATATTCATTGAAAAAGGAAAAATAAAAGAAATTTTAATGAAAGCAAAAGGAAGAAAGTAGTCATTTCACTTTTTAGTGTGGGGGTTATTTTAGGTGAGCTAATCAAAGAGTGAATGGTGACATAAAAACACGGTTTAGAAGAAAAAGACATTAAAGTTGAGTTTTGATTTACTTATTCTCAAGAGAGGAAAAATAAAAAAAAAATCAAAACGTCATTATTAATTAATTAATGTATGTATAAGTAGTTCAATTATACCATCAAACTGTTTTTTGAAATTACTATGTGATCAAACAATTGGTGTAGAGAATTTTTTTTGTAATTTCTTCTAAGATTTGTGAGGTTATACTCAAGAAAATATTTTAATTTTTAGTCAAGTGTTGAAATTAACTTTGTAAGAGTTGAACTTAAGGAGAATTATAGGGTTGGGTGACAATTAGGAGATAATTAGAAGAGATAACCACAACTTGATAGATTTCATAATATGTTTAGCTGAATTTCCAAAATTTGTTTAGTTAGAAAAAAAGAGTAATTTTTAAAAAAAATACTATTAAAAATAATCAGTTATATTTGATAAATCAATTTAAATAATTTATGCTTAATTAAGATTTTAAAATTAGTTCTTGGAAAATGCTACTCCTACTTTTATGCTTCTGAAAACCAACGTTTATTATTATTTAAAAACAATTGTTCTTTAAAAAAAATAATTGATCAAACTCTTCAACGACTCAACTTCTTGAAATAATCACTTTTTCCAAAAAGAATATTTTATTTTTCAAACGATTGACCAAATAACTTATTACTATTCATATCTTCTAACATCCATCTAGAAGATCATATTATTATTATTTTGGTTTTATATTTAAATTTACGCAAGAAAATTTCCATATTAAAGGTAAAACACTCTTTAACAAAAAAAAATTTATATCAAAAAAACTCAAATTCGAGACTTCAATCATTCTTACCATGTTGGTAGGTTGGGTTTCAAAATAAAGAAAAAGGCAAATGGGTGAGGTAATATTCCTTATTTATTTATTTAATGTTTTACTTAGTTGCTAAGTTAAGCTTCAATCTGTGAGGTGTGCACTTATTAGACGTGTCGATTCATGTTGAAACAGTCAACCAAAAGTTTACTTAGTCCAAGTTTTTTTTATACCGTTAATATGATGTGATATTAATCGTTTAAATTAAATTATTTTTAATTTTTTGGGGAAAACAAGATTTTACATTATTAAAAATGTCATTATATATTATAAGTAACTTTTTCTTTTTTATATATATGAATATGGGATTTTATCCACAATTTTTTTTTCGAACTAAATTTTACATGAATCATCATTTGGTGTGTATATGTATGCACGATGCATCTTCAAAGCTATAAATAAAGATAATAAAAAAGTTTGTAAATGATGCAAAAACATTATGTTGAGTCTCACGCCATTACTACACTATCTTCATGTCCATCTTGCCAAAATCATTAATTCTGTTAAATATCACTTGTTACGTGAATTCAATCCAAATATTTTTAATATGATGAAACATTATCCGCTTGGATCAAATCGATACGATTTTTCTCTTGTAAATTCTCTTTCTTGCACATGAAAAAGGCCAACACTTCTATTTCCTTACAAGCACACTGGTAGTATGGGCTGAAGCAAAAGTAGACTATGGGAAGCCCAAATGATAATCCAAACATTATTGAGGGTGTGATCCACAAATATATAGTCCAAGTGAGCAAAAACCATAGTTCATTTTGTTTTTACAAGTTTAATTCATATATTTCTGATTATGATATAATTACATGCTTATTATTAATTATAATAATGTAATATGAAAGTGTAAAGATCTCATGTAGAAGTGTTTTTTTTTGGGTCAAAATGTGTTCTAACAATTGATAAATTAAATAAAAATCATTGGAAGTCAGAATTCAAATTCTAGCGGTAACATCTTTTTAATATGTCAAACTTAATGAATGGGAAGTTATTATCCGATATTTGAATTAATGAAAGACACTTACTAATATGTATATAACACACTAATCGAGGTATGTACAAGATTATGACACTCATAATAGACGGCTAGTCAAGGAAAAGAACTGATCCTTTTTTAAAGAAGGGGTATATATATCACACCTTAAACAAATTCTATATCAAAATAAGAGAGAAAAGTGAAAGACTTAATAAGACATGGCATAAAATTATATGTGCGCACACTTTTGGGCTCAATAATGACATAGAATTAGAGACGAATTCATAAGACATGTTGTGTTGAGTCCAATTGAATAATACGTGTCATGAATTTGGATCGTAATAGAACTATATTGAAACAATGAACATCATTGTTATAGAAAATAAAAATAAAAAGATAGATGGGAGGGATAAGACATTCCGATTGTTTGAGACTTCTTTTAGTCTCACAAGTAGGTGAATCCAAATTTTATATGTCTGCGTCCATATATTTTGGATTCCATTAACTTGTTAGATAAAACTAAGTTTCACACAATTATTGTCACAGTTATGCGAGATATAAAATAATTTTTTTTTTGGAGAAATGAAGTTTCATAAATAATATTTCAAGTTTATTGTCTATTTCCACCCATCAAATATCCCCGACTCTCATTCCTTGACCATCTCACCCCTTACCACTTCCTAGCCCACTCCCCCACTCCTCGCTCCGCACTTCATTGATTCATATTTTTATTAGATTATATATAAATATATTTTAATCTACTTACTAACTCATTGAACACTAAAAAATAATTAAGAAATAAGTCTATTTTGCTTCCTACTCCCACTCTAGATCCTCATCTAACCTCTAAAACAAATTAAAGAAAAAGATATCCCAACTAATAATATTGGTCAAGAGAAAGATGCATATGGCATAGTAATAAAGTAGCATGAAACTGTCCTGTTATTTGTTAACATACTATAATTAACTCTTTTTTTTGTACTAAAAGTTTAATTTTTGCAACAAAAAGAAACACCACTAAATAAATATAATATATTAAACATTGAAGCCATGGTTTATACGTCATGTCTTGTGTCATCATCTTCTATTTAAAATTCTAAAATTCATTGCTAGTTAATAAGTGGCAAGCTAGCAAGCTAACCTATGCCAAAGTGGAGTATCTAGGATGGTTTCCGCATTTCTGTTGTATCAATTATCATTTCAACGATCAACTTCTCCCATAATGATATCTATGCTACCTAGTATTGTCATAATATCAGCCAATTTCATTCTTTTAACTAACTGAGGAAGAATTTGCAAATTGATAAAACCTGGTGGGCGAATTTTCCATCTCCAAGGAAAAACGCTCTGATCTCCTATCAGAAAAATCCGCAGATTTAATTGAATTTATTATTTTCGACTCAAACTACGTATGAGATAAAAAAATTAATATATATAATCAAACAACAATAATATACTTAATATTATTTCACAAGTGAAATTTAAAGAAAGTGAAACGTATGTGATCTTTAGTACTCCTACTTTCATGTGAAGAATAAAAACGTTGTTTCTATAGACTTTCGTCTTTAATTCAATCTTAAGGATATATAATGTATGCCATTCAATTATTATTTTTCCTTAATTTCCAATAATCATCATTTGCTTATGTGAAAGCAATATCAAGAGGGTTAAATAAATAACCACTTGACTGGTAAATATTCCTATTTGCCCATGATTGTCTTCACATCAATATACTCAATATAAATTGAAATACAAGTGTCAATCTGTAAAGTTGGGTATAATAATAATACAAACTAATATTTTTATTATTATTAAACAAAGAGGAGCAGACAGTACACACGAATGCATTTAAACGTAATTCTATTGGTTTGTTTTTATTCTTTATCCATTTTCTCTAATGAAAATAAATACCTAAACAAAAGTTGAAGTATTCACTTAAACTATTTTATGTTTTTTATCGATCACTTAACATATGTTCATTATTTGTCAACACCCATTACGAAAATAATTATTGATATATGTATTTTATCAAACTATCTCTATTAAATAATATTTAGTATTAAGTCTTGAAAAAATGATTTGGAGAATAAATATTTAATGGTGAAGGTGAAATATGGATAAAAAATAAAAATAAAATTCTTGATATGTCAAAAATGACAAATAAGAATGAAAATCTATTTTAAAAATAACTGACAAGTAAAAGTGAACGAATGAAGTAATAAAATGTTCTTATTCAAATATTTTTAATTCTAAGTTTTTGAAATTATTCCCAATCGTTTATCACATAGATAAGTGAACAACTTAAAATATAACACCTTATTGTGTTATAAACATTCATCTCAACAAACTGTAAAACTTTAGAATATGTTTTAATTGATGTTGGTGCATATAATTAAAGGAGATGTTATATTTTATTATGTAATTTATTTATGTCATGACACTTGAGAATACATGCATAATTTTTTCTAAAATATGAGCTGAAGGTGTCTAACATGAACATTTTTATCATATGTTCAGATGTTTAAATCGGAATAGATTATAATATGAATATCTAAATAAAATTTACTGGTAAGTTTAAGTAGACGTCGATGGATTCACCCTATTTTTATTTTAAAATTAATAGATATAATACATAAACGTAAACTTATATATAACTCTTTAATCCTCTAATTTTTTGGTGTGCATAAACAGACACTTAAATTTATATATAACTTTGAATATGTAACATCCTGGGTGGCGTCATATACATCAATTTGCATAAAATTAACTGCATTATGTCGCATAGAATTTGTGTGTCTACATATATTTATATAAATAAATGTTATCCGATGACGAGTTAAAAGAAATATTTATATATTATGTCAAATTGACAAAACTAACCTCACACTCTTTTCGAAGCACTTATATATAACTTTAAACCAAACACATGTTTAAATTATACACCGTATATCTACTTCTCTGAAACAGCAAGAAAAAGCTCTGTTTTTGAACGGCCGGTTACTATCACCGATCACCGGCAGCTTCCGTTACCGCCGGCAGAATTAGAAAAGTTTTCAGCTTTAACTCCTCCGTTTTAAAGGGTGTCCAACTATGCAATTTTTATTTTTTATTTTTTATTTTTAACTCTATTTATTATTACTAAGAAATTTATTCTTGTGTAAATGCAAGATTTAGAGTTCCTAATTCTGAAATTGTATCTGATTTTCATTTGTGACAAAGATACAAACTTTTAGTCATAAGTATATAAAAAAAAATTCATTATATATAGTTCAAGAACATCTATTGCCAAAAAAATTGATACCCATGTAGAGAAATGAAGTTAATTTAGCCTACAAAAAGTTAAAGTAATTTTTGAGCCATTGTAGATTTTTGATTCAGAATTCCATTTCAATGGAGAATAAAGGGTATTTTATGTCAAACCAGCAGCATCAGCAACACAATTTCTCAGCTGAAGGTTTGATTTTTATTTTATTTTAAATTTTTTTGGGGTATTATTAAAGAATTCAGCTTCTTTTTTTGTTTGTAAAAATGTTTACATTTGAATTTGTTGTGGAAAAAGTTTCAGGTGAAAATGAATTGTACCAAGAGTTATGGAGATTGTGTGCAGGTCCATTAGTTGATGTTCCCAAAATTGAAGAAAGGGTTTACTATTTCCCACAAGGTCATACGGAACAAGTATGGTTTTTTTTCTTTCTTCTTTTTGTTTCTAGGTATTAAATTTGTTTCAACTTTGGTTTTATATCAGTAGCGGAATTAAGGTGGGTTGTGATGGAGCGGTACGTACTCCTTTCGGATTTAACTAGAGGTCTTGTGTTCACCTCTGTTGAATACGGAGTTGCCCTTGTTAAGGAGTGGTATAACGTACTTTCCAATGTGAATGTGGATTTAGTGGTCCCAATGCGGGTAGTGTAGGTATAAATTTGTTTCAGTTTTGGTTTTGAATCAGAGATGGAACTAACAATGGTGGTGTGGTAAGTAAACATTTCATTCTTAACAACAAGAGGTCTCGTGTTCGAGCTCAGTTGGGCATGGAGTTGCCTTTTTTAGTGAGCACTTTACTGGACTTTCAAGTGTGAATGCAGATTAAGTGGTCCCAATGCGGGTATTATAGGTATTAATTTGATTTTGAATCAGAGGCAGAAGTAATAAGGTTTGTGGTGGAGTGGTACGTACTCCTTTCGTACTTAACCAAAGGTCTCGTGATGGAGCTCTACTTGGTATGAAGTCGCCTTTGTTATGGAGTGCTTACTAGATTGTTCGGTGCGACATTTGGATTTAGTGGGGACCCAATAGGCGGATGTAGTGCATAAGTTATAGGCTGATCTAAACCAGCAATTTTTGTTCAGAACCCTGTATATGTGAAAAGATTCACCAAATAAGTACAAATAATAGATTTCCAACTCAACGAATTGCACGGGCTATGGTAGATTTCATCTTGAGCAATTTTAATTATTAATAGGTGACATTTTTTGGTCATATAAAATAAACCGAAATTTTAATAGGGAAAACGGTTTCCATTAGCCAACAATGGCAACTCTGGGCCATTTGGCTACCAGCATGGTTACGAACGAGACACTTTTGAAACGAAGGATAAAGTTGCTCTATATCAAATACATTACGAGAATACGTGTCCCTTTGCCATATTCGTTATTGTTGTTTGTTTCTGAGTTTGATTTTGTGGTACGGATAGTTGGAGGCATCAACAAATCAGGAGCTGAATCAGAGAATACCATTGTTCAATCTGCAACCGAAGATCCTTTGTCGCGTTCTTCACATTCAACTTCTGGTAATTAGCTGCACTTTCACAGTTTTCTTGGTTAGTTTAGTTAAACAGTAATGTTTCTATGTATTAGGTTCATGCATATATAAACTACTAAAAAAAACAAGAATTAGCAACAAACAAATTTTGTAGTTGAACTACAATCAATAATTTTGTTAGCTACGAGCTATTTAGACGTAGATTAGCGACGAAGTTCGTAGCTAATTCCAGGTCATTTCTGAAGAAAAAAGAAGTTATAATGAGGACTTTCTCATTGAAAATTTGTTGTAGGCTAAGCAAGATACTGATGAGGTTTATGCGCAGATTGCTTTGTTGCCCGAAGCAGATGTAAGAACTTAAAGAATCTACTTTCTTGCTTGTATGAAACTCTGTTGTGTTCACTTGGTCTTTTATGTTCTGTTGGTCAATTTTCCTATAATTGCTTTCATCCAATTTAGCAAGTTGAGCCGACTAGTCCCGATCCGTCCCTGCCCGAGCCTCTGAGGCCCAAAGTTCATTTCTTCTGCAAGGTTCTAACTGCATCTGATACGAGCACTCACGGTGGATTTTCCATTCTCAGGAAACATGCTAACGAATGCCTGCCTCCCCTGGTAATATATTTGATCCTTTGTTGTTACATTCTATAGTCTGTCCTTTTTGAGAAAATGATGCATTACCTGTCGATTTTGTGATGCTATATGTTTTAATGCAGGACATGACCCAAACGACTCCTACACAGGAATTGGTCGCCAAGGACCTTCATGGCTTCAAGTGGCACTTTAAACATATATTTAGAGGTAATTATTTGACAACTCATAGTGTCCTATTTGGTTTGACAACAACAAAAAGATGATAGCGATGAAACTTTGTCAAATTGTTATATGGCCCAAGTGCTCACTCTTGATTCTTGACTAACAGGCCAGCCCCGGAGGCATTTACTTACCACAGGGTGGAGTACCTTTGTTTCCTCGAAGAGATTAGTTACGGGGGATTCTTTTGTATTCTTGAGGTTTATATCTGGTGCTTATTTGTCTATTGCGCTTTAAATCTATCATATACATCACGATTGTCACTATTTATTCATTATGTTCTGCAAATATATTGTGTTTAGGAGTGGAAAAGGTGAAGTCCGAATAGGAATTAGACGACTTGCTCACCAACCGAGCTCAATGCCACAATCAGTGCTTTCAAGTCAGAGCATGCACCTAGGAGTGTTAGCTACTGCATCTCATGCTGTGACGACCCAGACTATGTTTGTCGTTTATTACAAACCGAGGTTTCTCTTATGCATCTCTTTTCTTAAAAAGATTGAACCTTAGATGTCAAGGGGAGCCTTGGCATAACTGGTAAAATTGTTACCATGTGACCAGGAGGTCATGGATTCAAGCTGTGGAAACAACCTCTTGCAGAAATGCAGGGTAAGGCTGCATACAATAGACCCTTGTGGTCCGGCACTTCCCTGGACCTCTCGCATAGCGGGAGCTTAATGCACCGGGCTGCCCTTATTATGTCCTTTCAGCAATGTTGAAATTAGATTTTTTTTTTTTGGTGAGAATATGCTAAATGTTGCCTATGTTCTCAATATTGTGTGTGGAAAATCTTCAGAACAAGTCAGTTTATCGTAGGCCTAAACAAATATCTTGAGGCTGTTAATCATCGGTATTCAGTTGGCATGAGATTCAAGATGAATTTTGAAGGGGAAGAGATTCCTGAGAAAAGGTGGTAAAAAATCAACTTTATTGAAGCTCAAATTAACGAGATGTTTCTCTACCGTATAAAGTTGCTCAATATGCTGCATTTCTGATCTCTATTATATTTTTTCTTCGGTTGTTCCTTTGTAATTTTCCAGATTTACAGGTACCATAGTAGGAGTTGAAGATAGTTCCTCACAGTGGAAAGATTCAAAATGGCGATCATTGAAGGTGGATATAATTTGGTTGTTGTCGACATTGAATGAATCAATACATTTGGATTGATGTAAAATTTCATTATTTTTCTTCCATCTTTCCAGGTTCAATGGGATGAGCCTGCATCTGTATCAAGACCTGACAGAGTTTCTCCTTGGGACATCGAACCATTTGTGGCATCATTCGCTACTCCTCTCGTTCCACCAATGGGGGTGAAGAATAAAAGGCATCGAGCACATAACGAACCCAAAGCTTCAGGTGGAAACAAGCATATTCATAATCCATGGCATGTTTTTAAACTTTTTTGGTCATCCTATTTGGTTTTCTATTTTCATTTTCTTGATTATTATCCCGTTATTTTCCTGCTAGAACCTGTTCCTGCAGCTGCACTAGCCTCTTGGATTCCTTTAACACAATTTAACCCCGTTATTGAAGGACAAAATAGTGGTCATCCATTTTCCTTGCATACTTCACAAACACATTCAACTACCAACAGTACTTTTAAGGCTCACGAAGATAGAATTTGGTCAGCTTACAAAGTAAATGCTTCTTTGAATATGGTTTTGGATGAGACAGAAGCCAGTAAAAGTGCTTCACCTTGGCCTGCTTTTCCAAGCTTTGCGTCCTCACAATTCGGAAAGCAGAACGATCTCCTGCTTCCTAGCCTAGACGATGAGAGAAAACGTGATACAATTACATCCTGTAGATTGTTTGGTATTGACTTGAAATGTCCTTCATTTGGTTCTGTTAATGAGAATCCGCCTCTAAAACCAGCCAACAATTCCGATGGCTCTGCTGAAGGTTGCTCTGGAAACACTTCTGCTGGTGATTCAGAAGACAACTCTGGCCTTTCAAGAGATTCCGAAGATCAGAAGCAAGAGCAGCTGAATCCGCCACCAAAGGAAGTTCACATCAAGCAGATTTCTTCCACCAGAACTCGCACCAAGGTATGAAAAACAAAACGTGAAAGTAAATTGAGTTTTTACATGCTCGTTACTACTCCAAAGACATCAATAGAAATAAAAATATTTTTCACCTTATATGAATCCCTTGAGAAGGTTCAAATGCAAGGGGTAGCTGTCGGTCGTGCGGTGGATTTAACAATACTGAATGGATACGATGAGCTCCTAAAGGAACTCAAAGAGATGTTCGATATCCAGGAAGAGCTCCACGCACGAAATAAATGGGAGATCGTTTTTACAGATGATGAAGGTGATATGATGCTTATGGGCGATTATCCTTGGCCGTAAGTGTTTCTTTCTCCATTTACAACTTAAAATTAAAAGTATGAAGCTCATATGCGAATCCAGGATTTGAGGTTTATGGGTTCCTACAACGACCTCAAGTTAATATATAAAAATAACTGGGTTCCTACAACAACCTCAAGTAAATTTCTTAATACGTATAATACATGTGATCCGTAAACTCATAAGCTAGCTCTGCCCGTGAATTATATTATAGCTACATGTAAGATCTCTCATACTTTGCATATCATAATATGGTGCTCAATTATTCACAGAGAGTTCTGCAACATCGCGAAGAGGATCTTCATTTGTTCTAGTCAAGACATGAAAAGTTTCAGTGCAGGAACCAAATCGCCGTCTTGTTTAGAAAGTGAAACAACTACTTCAACATGAAAATTTGGAAGAGAATAAAGGTTGCAACTTGCCTTTCTAAATTGAATCCTTTGTACTAAAATCCCTCATAAGCTACACTACTTAAATCTGTCAGGAGCAAATCTCCATTTCGTCCTTGATCACGTTTTCCCAATTGTGACCTTCATTTCTTAAGAAGTTTCGGCCTTGTTGACTTCCAACAGGTATCTGCAATCTTCAATAATAACGCTTAGAGGATGAGACTCTATGTCGTCTTGTTGAATAAGCTTGACAACAAGCAAATAGTTGAATCTTTTTTCATCATTTAGTGGAGTTAGTATTAGAAGCTTGTGTATATGTATTTTAATGATTCTGGTGGAAGTTTGATTGTTGTATCTCTGTAGTTGTACTTACTCAAGTGGGGTTGTTGCAACAGGAATACTTACTTACACCGAGTGTTTATGTAAAATCAATAAGTATATGAGACGTATACGTGTTTGCTTGTTATTTTTCCATGTAAAATATATATCAAACTACACTTCAATTTTATATATTCTTTTATTTAGTTTTAACCATGTAGCATTATTCAAGAAACTTATCAATATGTAAGGTTAGGTCAAACATATTTATATATGGCCAAAATATACCCAACATATACACCATCAATAATATATATTTGTTGTGTATAGATATGTTATTATAGTAAATTATATATAACATATATATTTTTCTCATATTTTGTAAATTAGTTGGCCGATGTATTCCCTATTTTCTAGGTACGTACATTCGTATTGTCTTAATGTGAAAGCGTGTATATAGACTATAGTACCTTGACTTTGAACTTCAATAATTGTATATTATATATACGTGAATTGGAAATTGGAATCACCATATATCTTTGGAAGTGGGAACCCTACACCTCACTTCCTTGACTAGAAAGCATCTAGAAACTTAAATTCGCACTCGAAAAAAAATAGTTCGATGTACTAAAATTTTCTCTATGTGTAGGGTCTGGAGAAGGGGGCCAACTTCAAGGGCCTATTGTACTCGAAATTACACTAAATTAATAAATGCAAAGAAACGTATTTTTTATACTCGTTACTATGTATTTTCACTTTAATAAAATATTATTTATTGTCAGTGTTAAATTGTTTAAATTTGTTTTGATTAAACATCGGATGCGGATGAATATTTAACCTATTTTCACCTTTATCATTCCTCCGAGTTTACCTTGATAGTTGATATAATACGTATTACTTTAAGAGTTTTAAGTTTTATCTAACTTGAAATCGTAGTGAAATACATAAACTTCAAATTCTAAATAACCGCCTCTATATATATATATATATGCTATTTCTGGTTAAAACCCAAGAACATGTATGCATATTGGTCAGAGATTTTGTCATCCATGGTGAAATATACGAGTAAGAAAAAATGACTCAATGTAGATGTTAATGTGAATTTACGAGCATACAAGATTAGATAAGATTATTGATCAGAGATGAGGAATGTTTACCATTCGAGCAAGTCTCTCTTGTTTAATTTATGAGAATTCATATCGCAAACTCTAAATTATATTATCAAGACTGATGCATAATTATTATTGTTATTATAATATACATAACAATGGTTTTTTTTTTTACGAAGACTGTTCAATTGATCATCAATGGTATCTCCAAGCCTCTACCTACCACCTATGAGTACTTAATTATGAGTACTATTTTTTGTAAGAGTTCCTATAAATAGTAGGACTTTTCAAACTCATATTATATCGGTCTGAATTAATTTATCGATTTTCTTTGAACGTCCCTGTCTTATAAATCATATATATAGTATAGCACCACCAACAAATGGAAATTGCCGCGGCCATCGCCGCCACCACGACTACCGTTAATGGTCCTTATCACTCCTTCAAAATCATGCATAAACGCATGTACCTCAACCGTGCATTTGCTCTTATTTACATCTTTGCCATTTTGGCTCTCTTTTATCACCATATAATAAAATTATTTAATTATCACTCCATGTTAATTACCATAATTACCCTCTTCATGTTAATTTCTGACATAATCTTAGCTTTTATGTGGTTCACTTCTCAGTCTTTCCGCACGCGCCTTATAGCGCGTGAGGAATTCCCCGAAATGCTGCTCGAAAATTTTGAGGATGATTTTCCCGCGCTTGATGTTTTTATATGTACGGCGGATCCTTACAGGGAGCCGCCGGGTAATGTAGCCAACACGGTTCTATCCGTGTTGGCGTATAATTACCTGACGGAAAAGCTATCGATTTACGTGTCGGATGACGGTGGATCGGAGCTTACTATGTTCGCTCTCGCGGAGGCCGCGAGATTTGGTGTACATTGGTTGCCGTTTTGCAGGGAAAATGGAGTAGTGGAAAGGTGTCCGGATGCATATTTCAGTTCTGATAATTATGCAGAAAATTCTCATTCGCATAAAATTAAGGTATTTTATATTTGTTGCGTTTCGGTTTGTTCGTCATAATTTGACTTGTGGCAAAGTTCAGAAAAGAAATGAGACCTTTAAAATTTGTAACTTTAAATATGTTACTCCTATAACATTGTTCGATTATAAAAGGGTTAAGGCACAAGTACTCCTAGACTAGACCGAAATCCCATAGATGCACCTTATCCGAACTATTTTTTTTTGTAATTTTGTACACCTTTTTGTATTATGTGGCATCCAAACATCTCCCACGCACCTCAACTGCGTGGAGTCATGGAATGTGCCACGTAAGTCAAAAGGTGTACAAAATTACTAAAAAAAATGAGTTCGGGGTAATAGGACCTTAGTTTAGTTAAGATGTGTCTTTAAAATTTCGATTATAGTCTAAAAGTACTTGTGTCTTATCTCATTATTAAAAAAATTGAGTTCGGGGTAATAAGACCTTAGTTTAGTTAAGATGTGTCTTTAAAATTTCGATTATAGTCTAGAAGTACTTGTGTCTTATCTCATTATAAAATATTTGAAACTTATGATCTTAAAATATAATAAGTAAAACTTATGAGAAGATAAAAAAAGAAAAGCATAAATCAAACATATATCATTCTTTTTGGAACAAATTAATTTAACCGGAGCACGTAATATTCCACCTTTCCTTTCCCCTAATAGTAAAAAAAGTATATGTAGAAGTAGTTTGCTTGGTTCATTCATTACTTGCCATACATGAGCAATAATTGAACTTTAAATAATATCTATTTTTAATATTTATATGATAGTATATATAATATATTTTTTACGTTATCAGTGTATATTAATTGATCTTAAAATAATATATATATATATATATGCAATAATTATTTTTGTATGTATCCATGCGCAGTTGATGTATGAAAACATGATTACTAGAATAAATAATGTGGTGGAGAGAGGAAAAGTAAATGAAGAGTACATTAGCAATGAGGATGAACAAGAAGCTTATAGCAAATATTCATCTGATGGATTTACTCCCCATCATCATCCCTCTATTATTCAGGTTTGTGTTTTTTTAAGTCGAGAATTTATTGAAAATAATTTTCTATCTCTGTATAAGGTAGCTAGAAATAAGATTGATTTATGCGTATATATATCTTATTTTTCTCGAATCTCACTTTGTAATATCATATATAATATGTTGTTATTATTGTTGTCAAGGATGAAACTAAACTAAACTTTGTAATATCACGTTGGCCAAAATTATATATGTGAGTTAAGAATTACTTAATACATATGTATACATGATTTATGCATGACAAATAAATTATATTTTTTTAAATTTGGAACTCATAAACTAATCAAACTTTTGTATTCCATATTTGACTTGTGGTAGCTATATATATATTAGATGAACTCACTATATTATAATGAGTCTAAGTTTTATATACTAACATGTAGGAAGTATTAATTTGTACAATGTATTAAACTTATAAGCATTAGCATGTAAAAAATGTCCATACAATTAGGTTGCTTATCAAGCTGCAGAGGCGGATTCATGATTTTTATACTTTATTTTGATTTACTAAATTTTAGATAGATTATAATTAATCTATAAATATTAGATGAATTTTAGATACAAACATAAAGTTTGTATCAAAACTATTAACTTTTGTTGAACTCGTATAACTTTAAGACTAGCTCCAACCCTATTAGGTTGGTTATGAGGCCTAGGTATATTACACATATATAATATAACTTGGTAGGGAATAGTGATTGTATATAACTTATTATAATCCTTTCATAATATAACTCACTCTCCTTTTAACCCAAAATTCTTCAAGCAGGTTTTATTGGCAAACAACAAAGACAGAGACATTACAAATGTTTTTATGCCAAATCTTATCTATATTTCTAGGCAGAAAAGCAAAACTTCCCCTCACCATTTCAAAGCAGGGGCACTTAATGTTCTGGTAAGCCATTATCTTTAAACATGCCATAATATTTGTGGTAAAATAGTCGCAGTCCTAAAGTTTCGAATCCCACAAAATGAAACTCTAAGATAATGTAATGTAGTTTCACTTATGTAATTTGAAATTTCATAACAATGACTATTTTTCAAGAATATGACTGGAAAATGATTAGTTGACACAATTTAATTTCTACTAATATGTGACACTTGTTGCCTTTAACATACACATACAATTATGAGGCGCCAATAGTTTCTTATTTAAGGGAAAACTGAGAAGTTTAAGATTAAATTAATTTCAGATATAGTCATTCCAATCGAATGATCAATTAGGAAATAATGTCGCACAAACTGATACGATGAGACTATTTTAAATGAACTCATCCTCAATATGAATACTTATTGAAAATTGATTTAAATTATTTTTTGTTATTATTTTAATTTTTGAAGCTTCGAGTATCGGGTATTATGACAAATGGGCCTATAATCTTAACATTGGACTGTGACATGTACTCCAATGATCCATCAACTCCTAAACGGGCTTTATGTTACTTCTTGGACCAATCTCTCTGGCCCAATTTAGCATTTGTTCAGACACCGCAGCGATTTCATGGGCTTAATTGGGCCGATATCTATGCAAGTGAGTTTAAGGCTCTGGCCCATGCAAATCCAATGGGCATGGATGGGCTTTGTGGCCCAAATTATATGGGTACTGGGTGCTTTTTCAAACGTCGGGCTTTCTTTGGTGGGCCGTCATCATTTGTGCAACAAGAAATGATTCAAGATCATGTTGTGAACAAGCCCATTGAGGCCCAAACTATTCTAGAGAAAGCTCACCAAATGGCAAGTTTCAACTATGAGAACCAAACTAATTGGGGTTTCAAGGTATGTTGTACAAGTCATAGCTCTTTTTCTTTTTCATCATAAGGCGAGTTTAGAATTTGAACTATATATGTTCGAGTTCAGAATTCTACTACAACTTATGATTTATTAAATTTAAAACTTAGTTATTTGTACTGGTTTCATCTTTTAGCTTGGATACATGGTCTGAGTCAAAAATATGAGTTCGAATGAATTCATACCTTATCCTCTACACCGCTCCTTGTTGAAAAAGGTGTCGCTAAGTGGTAAGGAGGTAAATTTTAGAAATAACCACCTACATCCTCAATAATTGAAATATAGTCATTGTCCTAGAGTTTTGACATTGCACGAGTGAAACTTTGGACAATTATTGTTTTTTCAAAAATGGGGATTCTACATATTGGTAGCTTTGAGTTAAATCCAAACGTTTGAGAACATGTTGAATATATTCACTCTCAATAGTTACATACAAATCTATAAAATATAGAAAGGTGGAATGCCTATGACGTGTACGTGTTGGATGAACCAAATCCAGTCGAAAAAGTGGTCACTGAAAACTATTTACATGACTAGGAGGAGGCCAATAGTCAAATATGACTTAACCTCATAGTATCGTAGTTTGAATTATGACCTCTTGACTATTCCACGATCACAACGAAACAAGTCTTTACACTTCTTAGCATAGCAAAAAACACAAAAAAAATTGTTGTGGACAATACTAACAACCAAAAGATATGCAGATGGGCTTTAGATATGGATCATTGGTGGAGGACATTTACACTGGTTATCAACTTCATTGTGAAGGTTGGAAATCAATATTTTGCAACCCTAAAAGGCCAGCATTTTTAGGACATGTACCTCTATCACTCAATGATGTGCTCATTCAAATGAAGAGATGGGCTGTGGGCCTCCTTGAAGTGGCTTTATCAAAAAACAGCCCACTTACATTTGGTATGGGGCATTTGGGCCCAATAATGGCCCAATGTTACATTCACTATACATTTTGGCCCATTCACTCCATACCCATAACTATCTATGCTTTGCTTCCTCAACTCACTCTTCTATGTGGAGTTCCCATTTTCCCAAAGGTATCTCTTAGCTTGATTTATCTACTCTTTTTTTTTTTTTTTGGAGATATCATTTTTGGTATAACTTTGATATTTGATTAATTAAATGTGTGTTTTAGTCCCATTAGTATGTTGCATTTGAACTCTTTTTAGAACTATATTACCATCAAACACGGAATAATAATACAGGCTTAACATACTGCAGGAGTAAATACACGGTGAAATAGATAATAAATATGGTAAATTTGTGAATATACACAAGCAAAATGTATCATAAGTGTACATTTCAATTAATTGAAAGTTAAATATGTTTAATCAGATATCACAAGGAATAAAATAAGAATTTACCAATAGAACAAAAGTGCTATTAATATTCTTCTTTTTTAACTAATCATGATATTAGATCTTCGTTAGAACTATTGTATGTGTAAAATATGATTTCATAAGCTCACATTTTTGTATAAAATTGATTTCAGATCTCTAGTCCATGGTCTTTGTTGCATATTTTTCTATTTCTTGGAGCATACATGCAAGATTACTGCTTAAATTTTGCATCAATGTCACGAGGATCGTTACGAAGGTGGTGGAGTGACCAAAGAATGTGGATTATAAGGGGGTTATCATCCTTTCCCATTGGAATTATCGAGTACTTAATGAAACGTTTGGGTATAGTCACTCAGAAATTCAACGTAACAAGCAAAGTAGTTGATCATGATCAAGTTACAAGGTATAATCGAGGAATTATCGAGTTTGGAGTTGCTTCCCCTATGTTTGTGCCATTAGTAACAACATCAATTATCAATTTAATGGCATTTGTCAAAGCAATATTGGTGAGTTATGACAAAGGGGAAAACTTTGATGGATTATTTCTCAACACTCTTATTGCTTGTTTTGGAGTAGTAAATTGTTTGCCAATATATGAAGCTATGGTTATAAGAGTTGATAAAGGAAGAATTCCCACCAAAATTACTATCATCTCTACATTTTTAGCTTTGTGTCTTTACATAATTTGTTTGTTTCTTGTGGGACATATGTAACATTATGCTCAAGTCTTTTTACTATAGTTTTTTTTTTTTTTTTAACCTATGTTTAGTGTTTGTAACATCAATAAAGGACTAGTTTTTACCAAATAAATTCAATGTTACATGGTCTAATTCTAATGATAGGATTAGCTAATTAACTTCTATCTCAAGGAGCATGTAACAACACAATCAATAGATGAACCTTTTCCCGCACTTTGAACAGAAGGGTATTGATATATACCTAATTTGATGTTCATTGTCGAATGTTTACTCGCTATCTGACTTGAAAAGATGGTCCGTAAGCTCTCCATCTTGGAAACTAGCTAATCAAAAGGGGGCATTTTTTCCATTTTACTTTTTTGAAAGCTACTTCCATAACCCCCAAAAATAAAAATTATCCATGTAAAGAGTATAATATATAGTTTCATGTTTGCACAGCCCCTATTATTAATGCTATTCTATTAATGGTTTTATTATTGATAATGCTAGCATATCTCAATACTTTAATGTTTCACTAGATTGAGAAAATTTATCTACCCTAGTTCTCACTCCAGATGAACCTATATATACTACAATTTTTTTAGTGGAAACTAAAGATCACCAATTATATATACACATTTGGTTGACTATTGAAATATATTGCTAAAAAGATTATTATAATTTATATCGTTGATTTCAATTTATGTGTCACCGTTTGACTAGGTAGAAAATTTAAGAAAGAAAGAAAAATAACTTTTTTTTATTTTTGTGGTTTAAAAAAAAAACTTAATTAGATACTTGTTTTGATTGTAAATCATTTCATTAAGGGTTAGAGAATTTTTTAAATTAAGTTAATTCTAATTAGAGAAAAGTAATATTCATTTCGAAGCAACCTAAAAAGAAAATGTGTCATATAAATTTGAACGATGAGTGTCATTTTTCTTTATAGTGTTCTACTGATGTGGTATACCACTAATTAAACCCCTTAGATTATCCATAATTAACCACCAACTGGTTTACTTTTTACATGTATTTTATTATAATATGTAATTGATGGATCTTATTTTTAAAGTTGAAGATTACACAATGATCTCATCAATAGCTTACGTAGCCAAAAGAAATATACATATA
>JAJONR010003303.1:0-78275 GCA_029582245.1 Solanum etuberosum | reverse complement strand
AAGTTCGTAATACACCTCAAAACCTTAAAGTATGTCCAAACCCTTGCTGTCCCAATACCAAAGTATGATATACTACGAAATCGATAAAACAAATTATACCATGATGACGAGCTCAACGCGTAGAACAACTTTCGTCAAGGACTTAAGTCGAGAAAATATATAATTTGGTTGATCCTAGAAGTGGGTTTTCTAAGTTTTCTGGTTATTCACTGAAAAAAATGAAGAAAAGTCGAAGAAGAAGATATATAAAGAGTTTCACCGACCTAGGGGACCCACCTCACGTGCCTGCTTGCGCAGTCTCACAAAAATATGAATATCTCTCTATTCTGAAGTCGTATGAACAAACGGTTTGATGTGTTGGAAACTAGACTCGTAGACCTTCGATTTGCTAGGTCGTGGGCCCCATAACTCTTTATAGATTGGGCGAAAACCTCCGAGACATTTGACCCAAATTTTGGAGAAATATTTAAAAAAGAACTTACGATAACTTTCGCCAACTTTTATTTTGCAACTTACCTAACTTATAAACTCTAGATACAACCCTTGAACACTTAAAATATGACATACCACATCATTCTTAATTTATTACTCACCCTCTTTGTTTTTCCACGAAGGTACGAGTTAAATTAGAATTTCAAAAAGTCGGGGTGTTACACTTACTAATAAATAAATTGGAAATAATCCTTTTTTTTCTTCTTAATCTCATTTTAACAATTAAAATAGAATAACTCCATGCATCTGTTAACTGATAAAATAGGTCATATATATAAGATCATAATAATCCATAATTAATTTCATTTAGACGTTGATAAAAAAAAATTCTTATTAAAATAGAATATATTTTAGTTTCTTAATGTTTTTCGAATTGAAATAGGATAAGCATTTTATAATTAAGAATTATTATTTGAAAAAAAAGTGTTCTTAAAATATCTCTCTATATATAAAGGATATTTTTGATCTATTAGGTAATAATATGAAAAAATTTGGAACAAACTATTAACGTTAAATGTATTTTTAAAATAAATTATTAACTGAGGATATTTTTCTTTAATTTTACATTGATTAAAGACATTTTTTACCCTATTCATTAATAATATTTTTTACTTTTTTTCCCTTTTTAATGTGATATTTGTCCCTTAGCATCTTCTAGTTATTTTATTCTAGGACAAGAGTGAATCGTTTCTCTATTAAGCTTTTCATTGGCTTAAAAAGGACGGCCAAGGAGTTTGGATTGACTTTTAAAAATACTTTTTTTTTCTTTTATTTGTCATATTTGAATTTGATATAGCCATTAAGAAAATAATACTTATTGTCATGACTATTTAACCACAATATTACTATTAATTATTGTTTAAAATTTGGTCTTAGAAAATAATTTGAAAAAATATGTAATTAATGCTCAAGGTAGAATATGAAAGAAAAAAAAATTGTCTACAAATATTTTTTTAGAATAACTGACAAGTAAAAATGAATGCTAAAAGCTAAAAGTGGTCATATCATTTTTATATTTTAGTTTATTTTTAGGATAAACTATTTTATTAGACATACATCACTATCATATATATTAATTTTACCTCTACTTTTAAACAATTACATATAATACCATTTTTAATATTTAATACCATATATTATTAAAGATACAATCAATACCGATATCTCTTAAAACTAGGATTGATTAATTATTTTTACATTTAAACTTCAAAATTAGTGTTTTAATTAAAAATAAATATCTTCCTGTCAGAGAGTATGAGTTAGGGTAAAACTCAAACTTTAACTTTTCATCTTCCTCTTCCTTTTCCCTTGAAGAGTCAAAATTTACTGAAGAAACTCTCTATTAAAATGGACGCTCTACAGTTTGTCAACACACACACATCAAATTCGTAGCCTTTGATTTTCTCACTCTCAAACCAATTTCCCACGAATCCACCATTTTTTCTCGCAAAGGGAGACACATCTCGCGCACAGAGACAATGGGTATCGTTGTAAGATGAGATTTCAAGCCCAATAGATTTATCAAATTCGAATTGACGATAGTATCGGTTGCATACCTTGTATACTATAGATCAACCAAGAAACTTCGTGTCACTCCGTCGGATCTAGGCACAGTGAGAAACACCGAGGAATCAAAAGGTGAAGCAAATACCGTCGTGGTGAGATGCCCTGACCAGCTACGAACGTAATCGGAAAGTTTCAATAAGCGAAAATTTACGCATGTATTTGACACATTATTGATGCATCAGATACATTATTGAGATACGATTATATGTATCTAATTTTTATCAGTGTATCTTATTAAGTGTGTATGTATCTAATGAATAAATTAGAGATTTACGTATTATTAGAAATTTACACATGTATTTGACACAATTTGTTCTGTCATGTATCCGAGTCTTGTCATATATATATGGTCTTCTATCATGTATCTTAATATTATCATATATATTTGTTGTGTTATTACAATGTATCTAACTATTTTCATATTTATCTGCGATACTTTTTTTTTTTGGATATAACGTATGAAATTGATACTTCATACATCAAATTATACATATAAAAGATACATGAAATAATATTAGATCTTATAAATAGATACATGAAATTAATATTAATACTAGATACTTCTATGATACATATGAATGTACTTGTATGATAATCATGTATCTAAGTGTTTAGTTGGTTGGATACATTATATATTGATAATGGATACATCAAATTAATGAATTTATTATTTTAAGAGTAACAAAATGAAACTAATCAAATTATATGACCAAGATATACATGTTTTTGTCTTTTATTAATAATATAATAAAATAAAATTAATTAAACATAGATATAATCCTTGATTTTTGCCTTATAATAAGGGATTAATTAATTTAAATTTTCAGAATTAATTGTCCATCTATTTTAAAAATCCTCAATAACTCATACATGTATCTCGCGGATTCAGACTCATGTATCCTAAACACGAAATATGGTAGAGGAAGTAATATTTGAAACTATCGAAAATCTTAGTAATTAAAACCTAAACTAGTGGGATTTATGTAGTTTACCCTTATTTTTATACTTTTTAACCCAAATATAAGTGATTAACAATACTTTATATCTTTTTCAAACATCAATAATAACTAAGTGCCCGTCTGGATTAGCTTACGAAAGTTGCTCTCTTAACGTCCATCGCCAAAATAATACAAGGTGGATAGAGGAAATAAAAACTCGCAATGAAACAAAATTTGAAACAGGACAAATTGAACAAGTTAGCTCCTTGCAAGCTACATAGTATTTATTATATTCTTTGTTTTTTTGGGGGCAAAGCTACATAGTATTTATTATATTCTTTGTTTTTTGGTTAAAAGGATAATTATATTGAGTACTTTTATATAATAGGAGTCTTAACAAAAGCTAAGAGACTATCCAACATTATTTGAAGTCCCATTCACCAAGCAAGAAACTGATGAGGATCAATTCATTTTTGAGTCTCACCAAACCATAATTTCAGTTCCAAATCAGTGGTCATAGGGAACTCTCCATTAGCAGCATGGACACCGTTCAAGTTTCCAGTCATCAGAGATGTCGAAGCATGCTCAGAGGTCTTCGACTTATCTCTAGTTCCAGAGGGAACTGCTGACAAAACATTTTCTACAGGTCTAGAGTTTCCAGTTTCCTTAAATTTCCCAGGGTACCAAATATCATTCGGATTGAGGGGAAGAGCATAAGGATTAAGTTCAAACGATCCTGTAGGTACACCCTTTCGTTCATTTCCAGTCATTTTGAAAGAGGGAATTCGATGAGGGAACTTGTAAAGTTCTTTTGGATTTACATAGTATGTACCAAATGATGGCGGTATAGAAGCCTGTTTGTTAACCAGGTGAGTAATATCAGGAGTTGTATCTGATTCTGAATCAGAAATAACAATAACTTTTCCATCACCTGATGGCGGTTTAGAAGCCTGTTCGTTAAATATCCCAATCTTGGAACTGTTGTTCTGCACATCCCCTTCAGGAATATCTGCTCCATTTTGATTTAATCTTTCCAGGGAATCTCCAGCTGACTGAATGCACCGCGCCTTCTTCAGAGGGGTTGCCAAATCATTTCCATCATCGCGTACATGAGTAGTATTTGGTTTTGACTCAGAAACAACAGGAAGTTCAACATTTTTCCCACTACCTGATGCCGGTCTAGAATAAGGCTCCTTAACCAAACTTGATACATAAACATCAGCAGAACCATCATTAAATTGAAACAGAGCATTGAGATCTTTTTGGTCTCTCAGATCTATCAATCTAAACTTATAAAACTTTGCAGTAAATTGCAAGATCTTATCTGAAGGATCAACAATGCCTAATCGGTCAAAAACTGTGTTCACAAAATCATTATACTTTATGCGTGTCTTGACAGTAACCTGACGGGTAATACCTCCCACATACGAAGTTGTTCCATCTGGAAGCACCTTCTCCGTCCAGCCCCAACGACAATAACAAAACAGTGTTTTGTTTTCAGCTCCCATCATGAAGTAGTGTACCTGAACAGGCTCAAAGGGTAACAATCTCGAAAACTAAAACCTGATCAAGAATTAAAATAAACTTGAAGGGAGTTACTTATCAATGTTAAACACTAGGGAGTTACCAGATTAGAAGCATTTATCGTTTCAGTACATATAAATATATACATGTTCTTGGAAAACAACCAAATTCTAAAAACAGGATATATACAAATCAAAAACCAGACAGGCGATATATGTATGTCAGCTAAAAAAGTAATGAATTATATGTTCCACTTTTTCTGTGGAACATGAAATTAGCAAAGAAGACTAGCATACAAGAGCACCCTCCACCTCCAATTCTGAGATTGTCGGTTTGAGTAACCAAGAGAGCAAGAACAGTAGGGTGGAAGGTGATAGATATCTCGGAAATTAGTCAAGGTAAGCGAAAGCTGGCTCAGAGACTACGGTCATCAAAACAATAAAACTCAACTAGTTGCAGAAGAGAGCAAGGGGAAAAGTATGTTACCTTGAGTTGCAGAATTTTTTTCTTTTTTCTCTAAAGCTGCAGAAAGTTAAATTTTAACTAAAAGAGGTTATTCAGCTAAAACCCCTGTTTGTTTATGTGAAGTTTTTCTTCTTATATAGGAGAAGAATTAAATCTTTTTCTTCAGATTTTCAACATATAATCTTTTGTGCATTGATTCAATGTTAGAATAGTAAATTTTACTTTTAAAGAAGCTATTTGTCCAGATAATTTGGGTTAAGAATTTCAACATCCTATTCAATTTCATTATATCTTCATTAAATAGGTGATTGAACTTCAACTACTACTGAGTACTGCCCTTCAAAATAAATTTCACCTTTTTCACTGTAAGAAAAGTTACTGCTATCTAATCCTGCAGTCAATTTCGCATTAAATTTATTCTTCTTGTAATATTGAAGTCAAAAAATTATATTGGACCAGCAAATTACTACATTAATTTTTTGTAACCGTAAAGTCACAAAACTAATTTTGTAAGAGCCTCTTTTTGTAACTATACAATCACTAAATTGAGTTGAGGGTCTATCGCAAAACAACCTCTCTAGATTATACTGGATATGTTATTGTTGTTGGTTGTTTAAGTCATTATATTATATTTTATCAAAGCTCTTTGAGCATGATGAAACTCGCTATTATCTCGACATAAGGTTGTCTATGAAGGTGACACATGACACTTGACAGGATTATTCCCCAATAAAGGGGACTGAGACCTTAGGGGGCTGAGATTAGCAGGATAAGGCCCTCGGCTCGTCCTGTCCCATCCTGAAGAGATGGGGCGGAATGGGTCGGGGTTTTGTGCGATTTTTATTTTTAAATTTATATTAATTTGAACATAATAGCGCTAAAAATTATAAAAAGATGAAAGTGTGATATGAGATTATATATATCTTTAAAAAAACTTAGGGGACTATCCTACTATACAAGTCTCTTGATAAGCAAAATTTTGATGAGAACAATAGGCCATTGGCGTCTTAATGAAGCAATTGATGAGGAACATCTCAGAGTATCTCTAAACTAAGGATTCTACATTGTTATGATGAACAAAACGAACAGCTTGCTTACCGAGGAGGTCCAAAAAAATTTCGAGTCCCGTCACAAACATAAATAACTTCAGTCCAACTCAATGAGCACTCTCCATCAGTAGCATGGATTTTTTTCGAGTTCCCCGACCTCAGTAATGTCATCTCATTCTCAGATGTACTGGACTTATCTCTACTTCCGAGGAGAACTGCAGACAAGACATTTTCTACAGGCTGAGAATTTGCAGTCCTACTGCATGCATTCCTTAACTTTTCCAGGGTACCAAATATCATCGGGGTTGAGGGGAAGAGCATAAGGATCAAGTTCAAACGATCCTGCAGGTACACCCTCGCGTTCAGTTCCAGTCATTTTGAAAGAGGGAATTCGATGAGAGAACTTGTGGAGTTCATTTGGCTTTATAAAGAATGTGCCAACTGCTGTCATCCTTGCACGCTGGAAAAGGCTAACAAATCCGATCACTTTATCTAAGGAACGTACTTTGACACCAACATTCTTAACATACTCAGAAAGAATCTCCACCACTTCATACTTGTATTCCCTGTGATTCTTTGTACTAGAGCTTCGATTAATATCCCTAGAGGGCCCATATTTCCCCTTTCCTAGGAAATACAACGTATTGACCTCTCTGGGATTTTACGCACTGCACTTGATGTGAAAATGCAAAGAGATTATAAGCATATGCAGTAACCCCACACCTAAATTTCCCACAGCTAACAGGCAAGCATCCACAGACCCGAGTGCCCTCCCTTTGATCTTCTGGATAAGGAACGAGCAATCTGAACTTTATTTTAAATCCAGGATAGAGTACCTTTCTGATGAGGGCATAATGTCTTGGCATACCATCAGCTTTATCATAGTAAGCCCAGATATTGTCAACAGCAACACAAATTCGTGCTCTATGCTTATCAAAATCATTGAATTCAGGATCAGGATAATCATACATCTCAGGACGATCACTATCACAAATTCTATCTGATTCTAAATCCGAATCAACAATACATTCAACTTTTTTCACACCATCTGATGGTGGTCTAGAATAAGGCTCATCCTCCAAATGTGATGCATAAACATGAGCAGAATCATCATTAAATTGTAACAGGGCATTGACACCTTCTTGGTCTCTCAATCGTATCAATTCAGACCAATCAAACTTCACCGTAAAATGCAAGATCTTATCTGAAGGATCAATGCCTAATCGGTCAAAAACTGCATTCACAAAATCATTGTACTTTATGCCTGTCTTAACAGTAATCTGCTCAGTACCTCTCACATATGAAGTGGATCCATCTGGAAGCGCCTTATTCTTCCAGCCCCAGTGACAGAAACAAAGCAACGTCTTATCTTCAGATCCCGTCATGAAGTAGTGCAAATGACCACAGAGGTTCAAACAGTAACAATCATCAAAACTTTTCTTCTTCTTTTCCTGAGAAGGGAACACTCTCGGAAGTTAAAAACCTGATCAAGAAATAAAATGAATTCAAAAAAAGTAAGAAGGCTGAATATATATATAATATACTTAAATAATAGTAATCCATATGAAGGGAACACAAAAGCATGAGTACTAACCAATGGTCTTCGAGTACAAGATAAGCATTTTTTTTTCCTTTAAGTAAATACATCTCAAGCTTCATGAACATGGAAAACAACCAAATTCTAAATACAGGATAGGAATAAAAAACCAGCAAGTCCATAAAACAACCATAGAAGATGAAGGATTTCAAAAAAAGCAATAGGCTGTCAAAACGCAACCCCAACAAATCAAAAAGTTGCAAACTTTGAACCAAAATTTCAAAATGGCTTCAAAGAGAACTTTATACAGAATTCTTTCTCAAAAAAAGATAGTAACTTTATACAGCATTTTCTCAAAACAGAAAATTTCATCAAATGCAAAAGGGTCAAAACAGTGAATTGCTTGAATGGTAAGCACCTCACTTCCAGCCTTAAAGGTCGTGAGTTCGAGTCATACCAAGGGAGTTAATGTGGTAGCTTCTAGGGAAGGGGTAAAAAAAAAAAATCCAACAAAGAAAAAATTTCAAACTTTAACCAATCCGAAAATTTCAAAATGGACAGAAAGAATAAGTTTATGAGACCATAAATATCATGGGGAAGTTAACAATTTTTGTTTGTTAAACATGAAATTAGCAAAGAAGACAAGCATATTAAGCCATATAATATCATCAAATGCAAAAAGATCAAAACAGAAACCCCACCTTTCTACATAGTCATTTATTTGTAAGTAGAGAATGGAGCAAGGAAAAAAAAGAAGTTACCTTGAAGCTGCAGATAGTTAAATTTTAACCAACGGAAGGTGGTTTAATTTCTTCCATGCTTTTCAAACTAAAACCTCTTTTTCTTTGTGTGAAGTTTGTCTCTTGATATCTAGTCTTAGCGCAAAGAGTTGGAATGTTTCTTTTTTATTGTGCGTCAAGTTGACCGTTTTATCCTTTTTAGGCTTTAGCCCATTAATACGACATTCGTTCAATAATAGTTGTTCAATATATTATTTTGAGATATCCAATAATACTTGTCTATTTTATGAAATCAATGGATAATTTTACACTTATTAGTTTCTAATTTATCTTTATCATTAATTATAGTCATTTCTCTATTACATTTTTCAAAACATTATACTCATTTATTATATTCAAAGGGTGATAATAGTAAAATTATATTTTTATTTATAGTTTCTTAAGAAACGTGTAAAATTGAACAAGTATTGTTGGATAGAGGGATTATTAATTAATAACGGTTAGCAATTACTTTATCAATTTCTTGAAAAAGGTGATGCATTGAGATTTGAGACTAATGTCTAGTATCCGTTTGGCTATAGATTTTTCAAGTAAAATTTGGGAGAAAATTTGACAAATAGTGTTTGCCCATACAATTTGTCATTATTTAGCAAATATTTTTGGCAAATAATCCAAATTCTCAAATACTAGAAAAAAACTAGTATTTGGGCCAAATCTCATTATTTGGGATCTTTTAAAAATTTAAATTCTACACCAAATTTTTATCTTTTACAAAAACACCCTCTATAGTAGTTGTTTGCGTTGTATTACATAATTTTTTACATAGACACCAAAGTAGTGATGGAATATTCAATGAATATAAAAGTGATAATATGGTTATTGATGAAAATGATGAACAATCGGCTCAAGGTAACAAAGTCATGTGCTTTGTCTACTTCACGATGTATAGAATGATGTTTGTTGCTTTCACTCCGAACTACAATATTGCTCCAGTGTCACGGACACTACTTGTTATTTGTTGCAACGAAAATTCAATTGACTTGTAATACAAACATATGCTTAATTTTGATAGTTTTAAAAACTTATGAGTATAAATCATATTTCCTAAAAAAGTGAAATATGTTTCCCAAATACTATGGCCAAACACATGGTGAAATTTCACCCAAATTTTAACACAAATAATATTTGCCAAAAATATTTGGAAATCTATGGTCAAACGCTAGCTAAAAATAGGATAAAAGTAGGGTGTCAAAAATGAGCCCAGATATAGGTAACCTTCCCAACTCGCTCAAAATTTCAAGGGTTGAGCTTAAGATAATTTGAATTGGGTTCAATCTTTACTCATTCAACCTTTAATCTTTTTCAAGAGAATCCTCAATTGAGCCCAATTTAATTTCTAATTTCAACTCGTTTTAAGACTCTTTATTTGCATTAATATAATGTATGTTCCTATATTAAAGGTATGAATTACTATATATTTTATATCTTTTAAGATTTATCTATCCATTTGTAATTTTTCTTGAAATATTTTTAAGTTGAAATTCAAATTGTGGTTATAAAAAATAAATAGCAATTTGTTAAAATTATTGAGATTAACCGGATCAAATTGGGTGGGTCATGACTCAACCCAATTTTTAGCTCATTTGAGCCCAATGTAAACTTGGACGGATCATGACCCGACCCATTTTCTACTTAACCCATTATAATATCTACAATTTCAACCCAACCCGCCAATTTGACACTTCTCCACAAAAGTATCGAATTTTGTCCTCTTATCTTCGCCACACTAATGTCATGCCAAAACAGAGACTTGGCCCTCACTTTTCAGAGATGAGAAATCATTTTTGAGTTGGGATTATTAGGAAGAAGGGAAAAAAACACCAACATAATCTTTTGTAAGGTTATATTATCTTGAACATTAATTTTTACAAAAGCGAGTCATTTTTCGAAACTTTTGTATTTTTTGTATTTTAATTTAATTGTCTTAATTTTTTTAATATGTTATATATTTAAAATTATTTAAAAACTACTATAAATCACAATAATTATCAATTTAAAATATTTTAAAAGACATAAAAAATGTGATTCACTCACGAAATTATGTTAGCGTCCCATAAATTGAGACAGAGAGAGTAACATATATTATATTTGACTGAAACTCCAAATTCTATCTTATACATCTTTGAGTGGAACTCCAAATTATATGTTTGTCATATAAATTGGAGAAAAAAAAGTTAAGATATATTGAGGCCATGCTCCAGTATCTAGCATGTATAATAGGAGTCTTTACAAAAACTTAAAGACTATTACTATTTTAAGTCCCATTACAAAAGGGGGATGGAGTACTATAATATGTAGTGTACTACCCAACATGTTCAAAATTCATGTGTGTGTTCCACCTTGATCTGAATTGAAGGGTAAAGAAGCAGGTTCAATGTGTAGTGTACTATCTCCAGCTGATTGGTTAGACAGTACCTTCTTCAGAGGGATGACAAATCATTCTCATCAACAGGAACACCTTCATTGTTTGAAACATGCTGCCAATGCTGAGATGATCTCCTAGCGTTATAGCCATCAAGTTGAGTTTCTTGTCCAGAAGGTGGATTATTTCCATCTTCTGTCTCCACACCGATTGAAGTATCATCGGTTTCACTCAATTCAACTATCTGCTTCCGAAACCTTTTCCTGCTTGTGCAATCTACCTTTTCCTGGTTAGGAAGCTCTGAAGGCTGGTTGAGATTAGATTTAAGGGGCACATCCTGACCTCCAGACTGACTCCATTTGGGTCCACAGCCTAAATTATATGCAGTGAAAATCTTCGAGCATTTCCTACAGCGTAGAGTTCTGTTCACGCAAGTACAGTAATACTGGTACCTAATTTTGCAAGAGGGACATTGCGTCCAGAACGTTTCCTGCATTGCAGATGAAGTTGGTTGTGTGTATTTATGGTGATTTAGATTACTCAACTGAGCATTGCAGATGAAGTTGGTTGAGCATATCTCTGGACCCTGTCGGGATCCTGTTTGGGTAGGTGGAAACCCAGCGCTGACTGCAGTCGTTTTTGAGGTACGTTGGTTAGGAAGCTCTTTCTGCTCAAAAGGCTTGTTGATATTAGATTTAAGGGGCATATCCTGACCTCCAGGCTGACTCTGTTTGGATCTACGAGCATAACATGCAATCAAAGGCTTTGTGCCACCAGGTGGCGGTCTAGAATAAGGCTCCTTCTCCAGACTTGATGCATAAACATGAGCATAACCATCATTACATTGCAACAGAGTATCGACACCTTCTTGGTCCCTTAGCCGTATCAATTCCGACCTATCAAACTTCACTGTAAAATGCAACATCTTATCTGAAGGATCAATGCCTAATCGGTCAAAAACTGCCTTCACAAAAGCATTGTACTTTATGCCCGTCTTTGCAATGACCTGATCAGTAATACCTCCCCCGTACGAAATGGATCCATCAGGTAGAACCTTATTCCTTTTGCCCCAGTGACAGAAACAAAACAGTGTTTTATCTTCAGTTCCGATCATGAACTAGTGTATATGACCACAGAGAAGGGTAACAATCTTGAAAACTAAAAATCTGATCAACAAATAAAATAAAACGGAGTCACTTATCAAGGCGGAATGTACCAAAATCACAATCCATAAGAAAGGACTCAAAAGTATGAGGATTAATCAAGCATCTTTATTATGAGAATTTTTGCTAACAAATCTAAAAAGTTTAACCAAGAAGCAAAAATTTCCAAACTGAGTTCAAAGAAACCCTAATAGAAAAAAAAATCATGAGAATATTAGATATTTTTGTTGTGAAACATTATATTAGCAAAGAAGGAAACTTTCATCAAATGCAAAAGCGTCAAGATATTATTATGCCCTCGAAAGCAAAAGTTTCACACTATAACCAATCAGAAATTTTCAAAATGGACTCAAAAGAACAAGTTTATCACATGACAAATTTAATAGGAAAGTAGCTATTTGTGTTTGTTAAACATGAAATTAGCAAAGAAACAATCAATTTAAACAACAGAGTACATCAAATGCATAAGGATTAAGAAAGAAACCGTAGCAAAGGGAAAAAGTTTCAAACTTTAAGCAAGGAACCATACTTTTCCCATACAATTTGCAAGAGAAAAGAGCTGGTTTTCACCTTTTCACTGTTTAACTCAACATTTCTTTCTTTTTTTCTTTGCTGAACTTTTACTTCCAAAACGTCTCATTTGTACTAGTAAAAGTTGGATCAATCTACTGCATATATTTGTGAGTATAGAATGGAGCAAGGGGGGGAAAAGGTTACCTTGAAGCTGCAGATGCTTAGATATTAACCAAATGATGTTTTTCTACCATACTTTTCAAACTAAACACCCCTTTTTTAATGTTACATTTGTCCTTTGGTAGTTTCTAGGACAAAAGTGAAATTATCATGTAAATGACCGTTTTATCCTTTTCAACCTTTTTTTTTTTGGTAATACTAGCCCCAATTGCACTAATTAACTGTTGGAATTACTATCAATTTCTTGAAAAAGGTAATGCATTGAGAATAATGTAAAAATAGGACAAATTGAACAAGTTAGCCCCTTGCAAGCTACATATCTTATTCTTTATTTTTTTGGTTAAAAGGAAAATTACATAGAGTACTTTAGATAATAGGAGTCTTAACAAAAGCTAAGAGACTATCCAACAGTATTTGAAGTCCAATTTATCAAGCAAGAAACTGATGAGGATCAATTCATTTTTGAGTCTCACCAGACCATAATTTCAGTTCCAAATCAGTGATCACAGGAAACTCTCCATTGGCAGCACGGTCGTTCAAGTTTCCAGTCTTCAGAGATGTCGTAGCATGCTCAGATGTCCTCGACTTATCTCTAGTTCCTGGGGGAACTCCTGACAAAACATTTTCTACAGGTCTGGAGTTTGCAGTTTCCTTAACTTTCCCAGGGTACCAAATATCATTCGGATTGAGGGGAAGAGCACAAGGATTAAGTTCAAACGATCCTGCAGGTACACCCTTTCGTTCATTTCCAGTCATTTTGAAAGAGGGAATTTGATGAGGGAACTTGTAAAATTCTTTTGGATTTACATAGTATGTACCAGATGATGGCGGTATAGAAGCCTGTTTGTTAACCAGGTGAATAACATCAGGAGTTGTATCTGATTCTGAGTCAGAAATAACAATAACTTTTCCATCACCTGATGGCGGTTTAGAAGCCTGTTCGTTAAATATCCCAATCTTGGAACTGTTGTTCTGCACATCCCCTTCAGGAAGATCTGCTCCATTTTGATTTAATCTTTCCAGGGAATCTCCAGCTGACTGAATGCACCGCGCCTTCTTCCGAGGGGTTGCCAAAGCATTTTCATCATCGTGTACATGAGTAGTATCTGGTTTTGAATCAGAAACAACAGGAAGTTCAACATTTTTCCCACTACCTGATGCCGGTCTAGAATAAGGCTCCTTAACCAAACTTGATACATAAACATCAGCAGCACCATCATTAAATTGTAACAGAGCATTGACATCTTTTTGGTCTCTCAGATCTATCAATTTAAACTTACAAAACTTTGCAGTAAATTGCAAGATCTTATCTGAAGGATCAACAATGCCTAATCGGTCAAAAACTGTGTTCAAAAAATCATTATACTTTATGCCTGTCTTCACAGTAACCTGACGGGTAATACCTTCCACATACGAAGTTGTTCCATCTGGAAGCACCTTCTCCGTCCAGCCCCAATGACAATAACAAAACAGTGTTTTATTTTCAGCTCCCATTATGCAGTGTACATGAACAGGCTCAAAGGGTAACAACCTCGAAAACTAAAACCTGATCAAGAATTAAAATAAATTTGAAGGGAGTTACTTATCAATGTTAAACACTATAACAAGAGAGTTACCAGATTAGAAGCATTTTTTTCGTTTAAGTACATATAAATATATACATGTTCTTGGAAAACAAACAAATTCTAAAAACAGGATATATAGGAATCAAAAACCAGCCAAGCGATAAATTTCAATTTTTGGTTGTACGAAGAAAAAGCATTATATGTATGTTAGCTAAAAGAAGTAATGAATTATATGTTCCACTTTTTCTATGGAACATGAAATTAGCAAACAAGACTAGCATACAAGAGCACCCTCCACCTCCAATCCCGAGATTGTAGGTTCGAGTAACCAAGAGAACAAGAGCAGTATGACTTCCTAACGAGGGGTAAAGAAAAAAAAAAGTAAAGAAGATTAGCAAACTAAACGACAGAATTTCGTCAAATACAAAAGGATCAAAACAAAAAACCCAGCAAAGGAAAAAGTTTCAAACTTTAAGCAAGGACCATAATAATATTTCTTAAAATAAAGCTCAACTAGTTGCAACTAAGAGTGTGGCCTAGTGGTTAATGAAGTCTCAGGTTTAAATACTAGAGGAGACAAAAATACTAGTCAAGGTTACATGGTACCTTTTACTAATGGAAGATGATAGATATCTCATAAAATTAGACAAGGTAAGCGAAAGCTGATCCAGACACCACGGTCATCAAAAAAATTAAACTCAAAAAATAAATCTCAGCTAGTTGCAGAATAGAGCAAGGGGAAAAGTATGTTACCTTGAGTTGCAGAAATTTTTTCTTTTTTCTCTAAAGCTGCAGATAGTTAAATTTTAACTAAAAGAGGTTATTCAGCTAAAACCCCTGTTTGTTTATGTGAAGTTTTTCTTCTTATATAGGAGAAGAATTAAATCTTTTTCTTCAGATTTTCAACATATAATCTCTTGTGCATTGATTCAATGTTAGAATAGTAAATTTTACTTTTAAAGAAGCTATTTGTCCAGATAATTTGGGTTAAGAATTTCAACAATCATATTTAATTTCATTATATCTTCATTAAATAGATGATTGAACTTCAACTACTACTGCCCTGCAAAAAAATTCATCTTTTCCACTGTAAGAAAAGTTATTGCTATCTAATCCTGGAGTTAATTTCGCATTAAATTTATTTTTCTTGTAATATTGAAGTCATAATATTATTTTGGACCAGCAAATTACTACATTAATTATTTGTAACCGTAAAGTTGCAAAACTAATATTCGTAATAATAAAGTCATTGAATGAGTTGAGGGTCTATCGCAAAACAACCTCTCTAAATTACACTTGTTTGAGCATGATGAAACTCTCTATGAGCTCGACATAAGGTTGTCTAACAAGGCGGGACAGGTTGGGAATGATTTCTTAACCGAGATAAGGGGGTCCAGGACTTTAGACGGTGGCGAGATTAGCAGGACAAACCCCTCAGTCCGTCTGCCCGTCTTATCCCACTGAGGGGATGAGACTGGGACGGGTCGGGACCTTAGTTGGATTTTCTTTTTGTTTAAAATTCATATTAATTTAAATATTTTACATAAGACTACATAATAAGTAAATGAACACAAATTTAAAATAAACTTCAAATTTAAATTGATAACGTTACAAATTCAAAAACATACAAACAAGACAATATTTTTAGTGGGGCGGGACGGGTACGTACCTCAAGGGTTTGGAACAGAGGGGACGAATTCTTAGGCCCGTCCCACTAGACAGCCTTACCTCGACATAAGAAATAAATTGGTATGTTAGAACTTGAGTGACTGCTTTTATTAACATAATTATGGTCAAAAACAGTGGAAGGACTGTCATTGGCAGAACAAGAGCTCTCTGAGTTTGTTTTTTCTCAGAGATGTTCATTTCCATGGGAGATAAGTCCTTCAAGCTTACAAAAGTGACTCACTTTGGCCAAAATAGCTTAAGGTGCCATAGGAGAAGAGCCATTAGTGACAAGTCTTGGGTATATAAACCCATAGCAAAAGGGGGAGGGGTATCATAATAAACAACAATTTCCAAAAACTCCAGATTCATGTGTGCTAGTACATTGCCCTCCCTATCAAACAAGTAACTGATGAGACAACAGGCCATCGGTGTGTTAACGGACCAACTGATAATGCAAACTTCAATTCCAAATTTCTCTAAATCAGGGAGAACCAATTCATTTTTGAGTCCATTCAAACTATAATTTCAGTTCCAAGTCAAGGAGCATAGAAGACTCTCCGTCAGTAGCGTGAATGCCTTTCAAATTCCCAGACTCCAGAGATGTCGCGGCATTATCAGGTGTCCTGGACCCATCTCTAGTTACAGGGGAAACTGCAGACAAAACGTTTTCTACAGATTCAGAATCTGCAGTGCTGCAGTCTTCCTCAACTTTCCTAGGGTACCAAACATCATCTAGATCAATGGGAAGAGCATAAAAATCAAGTTCAAAAGATCCTGCCGGCACACCCTCTCCTTCAGTTCCAGTCATTTTGAAAGAAGGAACTCGATGAGAGAACTTGTAATAATCTTTTGGCTTTATAAAAAATGTATCAACTACATTCGGACTTGTTGGCTGGAAAACGCTAACAAAACCGCTCACTTTATCTAAGTAACCAACTAGGAGACCAGCATCATATTCATAATGAGAAAGAATCTCCACAACTTCATACTTGTATTCCCTATGATTCTCTGGATCAGAGCTCCAACTATTATCCCAATCTTTAAAGAGCGCCCAGATTTCCCCTTTCCTAGGATATACCAGATATGGACCTTTCTTGCCCTTTATGTACTGCACTTGATGAGAAAATAGACGATGATCCGAAGAATTACATTCAACAGAATCAACACTCCCACATTTAAATCTCCCACAGCCAACAGGCAAGAGTCCCCTGACCCAAGCGTGCTCCCTCGGATATTCTGGATTAGGATCGAGCCATCTGAGCTTTATCTTAAATTCAGGACTGGATACATTCTTAATGAGGGCATATCTTCTTGGCATACCATCATCTGCTTCATAGGAAGCCAAGATCTGGTCAGTTGCAAAGCAATTTCGCGCTCTATGCTAGTCAAAATCACTGAATTCAGGTTCAAGACGATCATCCTCAGGAGGATTACTATCAGAAGTTGTATCTGTTTCTGAATCAGATACACCTGATGGTTGTCTAGAAGCCTGTTCGTTAACTGTCCCAATCTTGGAATTGTTGTTCTCCACCTCCCCTTCAGTATGGCAAACTCCATCTTGATTTAATGTTTCCACATAACTACTGCACAACCTAGTTACACCTGCTTGCTTTTGAGCATCATCACCAACAGCTTCTTTCTGCTGAGGTTTACTGTCTCCACCTGACTGGTGAGCCCATGCTTTCTTCAGAGCTTTACTATCTCCAGTTGACAGGAATCGCGCCTTCTTCAGAGGACTTGCCAAATCATTCTCATCATCACCTGCAGGAGTTATATCTGGTTTTGAATCAGACACAACCATAAATTCAATTTCTTTCGGCCCACAAGATGGCAGCATAGAATTAGGCTCCTCCTCCAAACTTGATGCATAAACATGAGCAAAACTATCATTAAATTGTAACAGAGTATTGACATCTTCTTGATCCCTCAGCTGTATCAATTGGGACCTATCAAACTTCACAGTAAAATGCAAGATCTTATCCCAAGGATCAATCATCAATGCATAATCGGTCAAAAACTGCATTCACAAAATCATTATACTTTATGCCTATCTTCACAATAACCTGATGGGTAATACCTCCCACATACGAAGTGGATCCATCTGGAAGCATCTTATTCTTCCAGCCCCAGTGACAGAAACAAAACAGTGTTTTGTCTTCAGTTCCCATCAGGACGGAGTGCACAAGACCACAGAGACTCTAACTAACAGTAACAATCTTCAAACCTACTCTTCCTTTTTTTTTACCTTGAGAAGGATAACAATCTCGAAATATAGAAGAAACCTGATCAAGAAAAAAAAATAAAAAATAAGGGAGATACTTATCAAGGCTGAATACAATGTGCAAAATAATACTCTATAAGGAAGGGCACTACAGCATGACAATCAACCAAGCATCTTAATAAAAATGTTATTTTCATTTAAGAACATCTCAACTCTCAAGCTTCATGATCTTCGAACAATACCAAATCCTAAATATAGTAACGAATCGAAAACCAGCAAGTCAATAGAACTTTGGTTGTAGGAAGAAATTTTTCTAACTAAATGTGAGTCAACAAAAGAAAAGGTAACCCACCCAATGACGGAGCCAGGAATTCAAACAAGAAGATTCAAAAAGAAATGTTTTTTATGCCAAGGGGATTCAAAAATTTATATATTCTATAGTAGAATAGTCTGATCCCCGTCATATTATTTTTTTGATAAGGAAAATAAAAAAAAAATGACTTCACACAAAAATAATATGACTTCATAATAATATGATCCCGTCATATTATTATGAACATAAACTATACAACAGCATACCCAGCGTAATCCTACCAAGTGGGTGTCAAAAGGAAACCCTTCCCTATCAAAACAAAAAAAAAGTTTCAAACTTCACACAAGAATCAGAATTTTTCAAAATGGGTACAGATAAAACCTAATACAAAAGATTTCAGGAAATTATTAGATATTTTAATTTACTGTGGAACATGAAATTAGCAAAGAAGACAACCATAATAAACCACAGAATTCCATCAAATGCCAAAAGGATCAAAACAGAAACCCCCAGCAAAGCAAAAAGTTTCAAACTTGAATTAGCAAGGGTCACAATCTTTCAAAATAAAGTTGAAACAACTTTTTTCCCACAAAATTTGCAAGAGAGACAATTTGGTTACACTTTCTAATTCAACACCTCCAAAACATCTCATTGTACTACGGTTGTATTTTATCATCAAACAACTACTCATTATAATACCTCGTTTTCTACATCACAATGCAACAAGTTATTCGGGATTAAATTAACACTACATAAATTATTCCGCTATTTTATCTCAATGAAACATAAATAAACTTATCCTAAAATTAATATCGAGATTAACAAGTGCTATATAATAGTGAGTAGAGAATATTGCAAGGGAAGAAAGTTACCTTCAAGCCGCAGCGAGTTGAATTTTTAAGCAAAGTAGGTTTTATTCGAAGAATTAGAAGGCGAGTCGTCAGTCAATTTATGGTAATTGATTAGTCATTTTATTTTATTTTTCAAAAGTGACTCATAGCTTCTATAGTCATTTTACTATTTTAGTTTAAAATATACCTTTGATATTATGATATATAAAAGACATAAAATTATCATTAAAGCTATTTCAAATTTTTAAAATTACATCTTAATTTTGTAACGATCATATTGCCCCATAAAAGTTTTGAATATCTTTGTAAAATGACCATTTAACTCATTTCCTCACCTGGTTTGTGAACACGCACAACACACGCGTGAAGCAGTATTTTTGTTGCGAATAACCAATTAAAAAGTGTCACATTTCAATTGTTTTCTTTATTAATTAATTATTTACTTCTTTTACATCATCTTCCCAAAACAAAGCTCAAAAGAGTCATTGGTACTTTTTCTTGACGATTTCATCATCTTCCCCAAAACAAGGTCAACGTTGGTACTTTCTCTGACGAATTCATCATCTCCTCCAAGTGCATTGAGGTAGAAATTCGTTTTCTCTTTTATTTTCCAGTCGAAAAGGTTAATTTGAAGTTTTTCAAGAAGAGAACAAAACCCTAACAGTAGCAATTAGTCAATAACACAACGAAACACACTGAAATCCTAATAATAGCAACTATAATAAGTCGATTCTAACACTTTTTACACTATAATAAAACAGTAGCAATATGATCTTTATCAACTAATATAAGAAAACTCTTAACTTTTTTACCTTCAATGTCTTGCTCCTACAAGAATTGTGACCAAGAAACGTCAAGAAGGAAGCAGATGATCACCACACTATCATTTGACCAAGAACACGACGAGACATGGAAAGTTGAGACAAACGAAAAAGATTTTTCTCTTATTGAAACGAATCGGGTCAGGTCTAGACTATGGTAACTCATGATCATAACGTGCGTCTAACCAGGTGAAGAAATGAGTCAAAATGGCCCTTTTACAAAGATATTCAAAAAAATTGTGTGGATAATAGGACGCTTGCAAAATTAAAGTATCATTTTGAAAATTCGGAACAACTTCAGTGATGACTTTATGTTTTTTCTCTTTTATAAACTTAAAGTACACCTTTAAATTTGTTTAGGATTCAATCCATCATAATTATTTTTAAAAAAATGAAACCAATGATAGAAAATTAAAATATTTAGAGAATAAAATCATCAATTGAAATAAAATTCCTAGAAATAACTTTCATTTAACTCATTGAATTGGAAAAATAAGATTTAAAGTCATGAGTTCACGCCTTAAAATGTCTTTTTTTTTTTAAAAAAAATGTCTTTTAGGAAGCTCTTTTTTGTATGAAACTTGGTTTTGGAGATTTTTTTTTTTCTTCATTTTTCTCGTGTTTGGAAATATTTAGTGAAAACTAAAGACAGGTAACTAGTGTTATTTATCAGTTTTCATTGATATACAAGCATTTATAAAATCTTAAGATTTAATGATAATCTTTACAAAGAGAACTAATTATTTCAAACAATAATAAATTCTCTCTAAAATCAAATTAAAAATCAAATTCAAATGTCACCAAGTGTTCCTACTTACTAGCACTTTTGGCAAAATGATTTTTTTAATTTATTTATCCGAAGCAATTTTTCCTACTTAGCTTACATTTTGAAACAAGTTAGAACATGCTACTAAACATATTCTTCTTTTTAAAATAGCTAAACCTTAATGATAATATTTCTAAAAACACCCAAGTCATCCACAATTCAAAGCTAAAGTTAAATGATCCCAAAAAGTATCAAAGGAATAGCTTTAATGAAAACATGTAAGACCTGAAACTTTCAACTAAGAAAACAAAAACCAAGAAACCTTTTAAATAACAAGAATGTTGCCTGTCTAATAATATCCACCTAACATGTTATCTGGCGATACAGTTCATTCACCAGAGTTAGAAGCAAAGGGCTAAATTTATATAAATAGCTGTTGTTGCAAACATACAGCATTTAAAAGTGTGTCCAAGCCAAATGCCAACGGTACTTAAATTGTAGTGTGTCCTGAGTTCTAGCAAAACAGACCCTTGACTGAAGTAACGCAGAAGACTGGAGAGAATCTGTCATATCTACAGGTCATCTAGTCATCGAGAAAGAAACTGATGAGAACAAAACGCCATCAGTGTGTTAATGGACCATCTGAGAGGAAGATTTCATTTCCAAAATTCTCTGAATCCAGGAGAACCAATTCACAATTCTTGAGTCCCATCGCACTACAACTGGTGCATCACTTTACTGCAAACACGATGCTGAAGCAGGATCAAGCTCCCAGCAGCCTCTCAAAACCCCTCCTTTTTCCCCAGTCAGCTGAAATGCAGGAATCTGATGAGAAAATCTCCCAAACTCATCTTTAGGTATTTCTAGAATAGCAGGATTCGATCTTTGTATTCTTGGAGACCTAAAGACTGACTTGAAACCATTCACACGCACCATGGATGAAACTTTTATCCGGTCTTTTGAATTCTCAATGACCTCCACTATCTCATACGCAGACGTGTCTGGATGCAAACTTAATTTTTTCCAGTTGTTGTACAGTGCCCAAATATCGCCTTCTCTTGGATAGATCTCAAATCTGTTCCTATTAATAGATACTGCTTTCACCACATGGGAGAATGAACTAGGAGCATAGACTTGACGCTTTTCACTCTGGACTTTGAATGTTCCACAAACAACCTGAGCATTTTTAGGTCCTGCACACGCCTCAAGAAGGACTGCATGCAATTTGAATGGGGCAGGAACAATCTTCTTAATCTGAGCATAAGTCCTTGGCATACTATTTCGACCATAAAGAGCCCATACCTGATCTACTTGAAACTTCCCCGGGGATCTATCCATCCTAAAATCACAAAAAGCTTCTTCAGAACCTTTATCATCGGGAAAAGTTATTGGATTCTTGGAGCTTCCAGAGGAGTTGCTGAGATCAAAGCTCTTTGTGCATGAATGCAACTCTTCATCAGTGTCATGACTTGGTATGCTGGGACTTGAGTGACGGTCTCTTTTAACACAATTATCATCAAAATAAGTGGAAGAACCGTCATTGCCAGATTGAGAGCTCATCTTACTTTGTTTTTCCTCGGATAGGTTCACTCCTCTAGGAGATCTTCGAACCTTAGCAGATTCTCCATTAGCAGCATGAATGCTTTTCAACTCCACAGACTTCAGAGATATTGTCACATTCTCAGACATTCTAGACTTATCTCTAGTTCCAGATGAAACTGCAGGTGAAACATTATCTACAGGTTCAGAATTTGCACCTTTACTGCCTTCCATAACCTTTTCAGGGTACCAAATATCATCTGGGTTGAGGGGTAAAGAAGCAGGATCAAGTTCAAAGGATCCCGCAGGTACACCATCTCGTTCAGTTCCAGTCATTTTGAAAGAAGGAATTCGATGAGAGAACTTGAAAAGTTCATTTGGCTTTACATAGAATGTACCAACTTCAGTCAGCCTTGTTCGCTGGAAAAGGCTAACAAATCTGGTCACTTTATCCAAGTAACCAACTTGGACACCCTCATCCACAACATAATCAGACAGGATCTCCACAATTTCATACTTGTACTTCCTATGATTATCTGGATCAGAGCCCCAACCAATATCCCAATCTTTGAAAAGGGCCCATGTTTCCCCTTTCCTAGGATATACAATGTGCAGACCCCTCTTGACCATTTCGCACTGCACTTGATGAGAAAATGTAAGTCGATCAGAAGTGGATTCAGTACTCCCAAGTCTAAATTTCCCACAGCCAACAGGCAACTCTGCGCTGACCCAAGCTTTGCCTCTTTGATCTTCAGGGGAAGCCTCAAGCCAACTGAACATCACCTTAAATTCAGGACTGTGTACCTTCCTAATGTGGGCATAGAATCTTGGCATGCCATCAGCTGTATCATAGCAAGCCCAGACCTGATCAGGTGCAAAGCAATTTTGTTCTTTAAGCTTGTCAAAATCACTAAATTCAGGATCAGGATAATCATACATCTCTGGAATATTACTATCAGGAACTGTATCTGGTTCTGAATCAGAATCCACAATAAGTTCAACTTTTTCTGCGCCACCTGAGGGCGGTCTAGAAGACTGGTCCTTAACAGTCTCAAACTTGGAATTGTTGTTTTGCACATCTCCTTCAGGAAGGCCTGCTCCATTTTGATTTAATCTTTCCACAGAATTACTGCGCGGAATAGTGAAATCGGCTCGATGTTGATCATCACCACCAACAGCTTCTTTCGGCTGAGTTTTGCTGTCTCCAGCTGACTGGTTAGACCGTGCCTTCTTCAGAGGGCTTGCCAACTCATTCTCATCATCACTTACACCTTCACTGTATGAAATATGCTGCCGACGCCTTGAAGATCTCCTAGCGCCATAGCCATCAACTCCATTTCCTTGTGCAGCAGGTGGATCGTTTCCATTATCAATGTCCACATCCTCTGTCTCCACACTGGTTGAAGTATCATCGCTCTCACTCGACTCAACTGTCTGTTTCCGACCTCTTTTCCTGCTTTTGCAATCCACCTTTGGCCTTGAACGTCCTTCTCTCATACCTCTCTTAAGCTTTTCATGTTTTTCATCTTTTTGTTTGGTCCTTACATCCTCAAACACTGGAGCAGTCTTTCCTCTGCATTTTTCTGGTTCAGACCCTGCTGTTCTGCTGCTACAACCTGGTCGGTATCCCGTTTGGGTGGGTGGGAACCCAGCACTGCCTGAAGTCATTTTCGAAGCTCCTTGGTTAGGAAGCTCTTTCTGCTCTGACGACTGGTTGAGATTAGATTTAAGGGGCACATCCTGATCTCCAGGTTTACTCCATTTGGGTCCACAAGGGGCACCTTGAAAACCTAAATTATATGCAGTGAAAGACTTCGAGCATTTCTGGCAGCGTAGAGTACTGTTCACATAAGTACTGTAATACTGGTACCTAATTTTGCAAGAGGGACATTGCGTCCAGAACGTTTCCTGCATTGCAGATGAAGTTGGTTGCGTATATTTATGGTGATTTAGATTACTGAACTGAACATTGAAACCATTTTGCATGTTGGTTTTCCTGAGGAATGAATTTTGATTAACCATATGAGGCGGTGGCTTCGCTACTCCAGCTCCGGACATAACTCTGTACTTATTATCGTATAAAGATCTTTTGACTTGGTCTGAGAGAACCATATTTGCTTCCACAATTAGCTTGAAAGCTGCCTCTGCTCCAGGCAACTTATTCTTGTCAGGATGAAGCATGAGTGCAAGTCTCCGATATTGTTTCTTGATAGTCGCTTCATCAGACAACCTATCAATTTGAAGAATCCCGTACCAGTCCCTTTCTGATCCTACTCTGTTGTTTTGAGCTGAACAGTGAACATTACAGACAGCAAGTAACTGGGATATGTTCTCTAGTTGAGGGTAAAGTTGTTCTGCTTTCACTGCAACCTTTTTAGCCCCTTCAAAGTCATTATTCAACATTTTCTTCTCCGCAACCTCTTTGGCCCTCATGGCCTCATCCTTGTTGCAGTCCATCACAGATTCCACTTAATAAATCAACCAGCCAGGTTAAACATACGTTTCTAACTTGCCTTCTTCATCCCAATTCTATAACCACATACAAGAGAAGGAAAATTATATCAATATCACAAAAAGTGTGCATTCAAACAGAAATAAAAGCAGTGTATTAACACAATGACATCACATTCACAAAACAAAGCAAGAGTACTAAAAGGTAGAAAAAAGGAAACAATGCAATCCTCAAGGCAGATATAGAACAATGCATTTTGATTATTTATATGTCGTGTAGCAACAGCTCTGAGAAGAAACTTTACCAGTTTACCTTGAGTTATAACGTATGTACTTTTGGAGCAGCTAGGTTTTGCGGAAGGGGTAAATCAAAACCACATAAAACGAGAAGCTTATATGAATCGTCATGTTATTTCACTTTAGGTGTAACAAGAAATACCTATTAGAAGGGGGATGTACTTTGGCTTTTTTGCTCGCTTGAACAGAATCCCAGCACTACCTTTGTGCTTTTTTCGAATACAATTGTTACCATTTCATAAAAAAACAAAAACAAAAAAAGAGGGGGGGTCTTATATGAATATATCAAAATCTGCACCAAAGAATAGCTCTTTAAAACAAATCAACCGAAACGATAAGTAAAACAATATATAAAAAAGGAGTTTTTAACTCAAATGGTCCCTTGAGTTTAAAGGTAGGTCTATTTCTATCCTTATAATCCTGATTACTAAGCCTAGCCGGTTCTATGGTTCTGAACATGTTTAGTCTCAGTCAAGGAAACTCCACTGCAAGTTTGTCGACAAGTGACAGAATAAGCCCAATACAGGTCATCTCACAGTGAGAGAAACCCAAGCAGCTCAAATTTAACCAAAATAAACAAAGAGAAGCAATTATCAACACCCATTTAGCTAAAGTACCAAAAACTTGAGAGAAACCCCCATAATTCAATCACCAGAAAACAGATCAACAAACATTCAAAACCCTAAAAAATCAATTACGCGAATTGCAATTCGTGAAAACCACAAATTGAGGGGGAAAAAAAAGGTCAACACTGACAGTCCAAATGCTTCAAACAACTAACACAGATGTGATCCAAAACCCCAAATCAGCAAAATAAACAAATAGGAGAACTACATACACACACTATATCTTATCTAACAAAAAAAAAACATGACAAAATATGCTTACCCATTAGAGTCACACGCCTGAAATGAAAAGGGTCTGAGAGAAAGACCTCAGTTGACACACAGATATAGAGAGAGAAAGAGAGTGAATATTTCAAGAAATTGGGTAAGAGAAAGACTCTGACTACTTCTGAAATTTCATTCTCCCAAAAAGAACAAGAAAGGGTTCTTCTTATTCCTACCATTGATACAATAGTGAAAGGGTTGTTTGAATTGAAATTTGATTGGGGGCCCATAAGTTTTTGGGTTTTCAATTTGGCCCATTAAGAAATTGTGGGCTTTAAAAAGACCTACTTGAACCCGAGATTCAATTTGTTTGACCTACTTTTCTTTTTAACCCCGTTTCAAAAAGACCGACTCTTTCCCTTTTTAGCAACTCTTCAATTTCAACTTTCCACGTGGCATGTTTTAGACCAGAAGATTGAAGGGTATTTTGGTACATTTCACATATCTTTGATTTGACCACATGGATTGAAGGGTGTGGAGGACGCGTACTAGGGTAGAAGGTTAGTAGGTAGTGGAGGGTTGTATTGCTTTTCGAGGGTTTAGGCTTATTGGTGTTTGTCGTTGTACTAGTCGTATTATTGTAGTTCTTGTTTTTTATATCTATTATTGTCTGTTGTTTACTCTGTTTCGATCAATCACACTATTCTATTGTTCTTGTAGCTTTGCATTGTTTCTCTTGTCAGTTGTTATGTTTTCTATAATATTTTCTTTTCTTTGTACTTGGATTTGCTGCATTTGAGTCGAGGGGCTTCCGAAAACAGTTTCTCTACCTCCATGAGGTAGTGGTAAGGTCTGCATACGTTCTACCTTCTCCGGACCCTACTTGTGGGGTTTCACTCTCTCTCCTTTTCTTTTTTTTTTTTTGCAAAATTAGGGATAGGATAAGGGGAAATGGGGAGGGGATTACAATGCAAAAAATCAAATCAAGGTGAGAGTTCAAGTAGCCAGTCAACTGAGGTACTAAGATTCTCTTTGTGGGATTTTACTGATATGTTATTGTTATTAACATATCTTTAATTTAAACCATAAAATTCAAAGTCTCTTTTATTTTCTTTAATTTCATATCAAATTAAAATAGATCAAATAAGTTAAAATAGAGTTTATTGTGTTGTTGGTAGACAAATACAATGAGTTGATCAAATAGTTGACCATGACCATTACATATTTGATTGCAACACTTGAAGAAAGTCAAAATGAATGCATTTTAATCTCGTAGTTCTTTTTGAAATATTTTAAAATATTTCATGTGTTACGTTTTGGGATTTATAACAAGTTTGTGAACCCTTCCCAAAAGTACATGGAATATTTTGGCATAGGATAAAAATAGAAGAAAGAGCATACAAACATAGAAGAGTTTACACTTGCACTTTAGCCCCTCATTTTGTGTGATTTTTATATACTAGCATTTTGAAAGGCCCCAAATTGGTAAATGAAGAGCCTTCAGATTTCTTAGCGTTTGTTTTTTTTAATGACCCACAATTATTTTATCGGATATTTGTTATCTTTCATCATTACATGAAAGTTTTTCCATGAAGTCTTGAGCATATAGGAAAAAACGGTCAATTATTATATTTTATTTTTGGTTAGATTTGACCCCTGGTCTCTAACAAATGTCAAGTTATCATAAATGTAATATTTTTGAAAATGTTTGTAGTATATATACAAGGTTTTGAATCGAAAACATACAAGACATACAACTATGGATACATTCATAAGGCGAAAATAAAGAGTAAATATCGCATACTAATTAGTAATAACTAAGATTTAAATCTAAAAAACATTAAGATCTTAACGAACACATGAATTTGCCAAGAAAATGAACCAACAACCCCTCATAATCAATCGAGTTATTGGTACCTTTTATCAAATAATAATAATTGAGTTCTTGAATTCGAAAAATTGAACCTATTATGGCATTGCATCCATCATTTGATACGAGACAGTATAATTGGCAAATCATTTATCCACATCTGAAGTGCAAACAAATTGATTTCTTTCCACACAACACAAGCAACATTAAAGGCTGAGAATATTCTTTTATTGAAAGTAAGCAAAACATTAGCTCAGTCGTAGCGGAGAGGACAAAACTTCCCTCGGAGAAAGCCAGCCTGAGGGAACTGGATTGGTCATTCCATCATCACTCGATTATAGAGGATTGGAGCCCTCTCTCTGAAAGCCCTCTTGATGCGATGAGAAAATGGCTAGTATTCAAGGCTAGTCCCAAAAAAGCAAGTTAAAGGGCTATCCGATAAGAAGATGAAGCCTGATCGGGCCAAAAATGAAAGCAAATGAAAAACCTAAACAGAGATATGATTTTATACGATTCAACACCCAATCGTCTATGTTATGCCAGGTTTAACATAATTGAACGTTTACTTTCCTCTACTCCGATTTCTTTCTTCACACTATCCAGCTTACTTTCCTTAACAGTGAGATCCTTCTTCACAGATTCCAAGTTATTTTCATTCTCCTTTATAGTTCTTTTTTCACATAATCCAAGTTATTTTCAGTCACCCTTAGTTCTTTCTTTGCATTATCCAACTTACTTTCCTGGAAAATAACATCCTTCTTCACAGATTCCAAGTTACTTTCATTCTCCTTTAGTTCATTTTTTCACATTATCCAAGTTATTCTCGATCACCCTTAGTTTCATTCTTTACAGATTCTAACCCCATTACCTTAACGTTATATTCCTTCTTTCATGCTCTGCAACTTTTGAAACTCCTCCATCTTTTCAGCCAATTCTTGATCTTTCAACTCAAGAGCTTGTGTTTCATGGCGAATCCAAATCTGAATCCTGTTCAACTCCTTCTCTTTCGCATGAATCCCCGTTAACTTCTCCTCCACATCCCCAATTTGCTTCCTCTCAAACTCAACCTCCTCCCATAATCTCTCCACCATCTTCTCCTCATCATTCAACTTCTCCTCCCTTAACTTCACGGTCTCAGCAGACCCCTCTTCTCGCCGCACTCAATTTCTTCCACTTCAACTCCAACTCCTCCTCTTTCCTCTCTAACAACTCCCTAGTATCATTAATCTCCTTACACTCCATCTCAGTGAAACATTCCTTCAAACAGTTGTTAGGCAATTTTAAGTCCTTATCAAAACACCCCCATTCTAAAATCAACTTCAGTATCTTTTGCCTCAACTTAACTGTCTTCTCCTCATTGTCATACAATGCTTCCGATATCTTTTCCAGTACACCCATATTTCTTCACCAACATAAATACAAAAAACAACAACCCAACAAAAGAAAACTGGATATTTAACCGTTAGTACAATAAGAAAAAAAACGCAGAAATTTTTAACTGTTAAGAACAATATAATGGTGAGAACAGAGAGTTTAGAAGCGGGAAAACTAGGGTTTAAAAAAAGAGAGTAGTAAAACGAAACGGAACCGGAAAATCAAGAAGAGAGTAATACAGTTTCCGGCCTCTTTGCATGATTTTAGAAGACGATTGACGTGGGTCCCACTAATTTCTTTTCTTTTCTTTTCTATTTTCCCTTTAATAGTGTCAATGTATAGATATACTATAAACTTGTTTTTTCATGCAATTTTTTTTTTTTCCTCATTTTTCAAGAATTTGTTTTTCTTAAAAAAGGATTTTGTTTGATCAACTTATATATGTAATTAACGTTTGTGATAATTGCAACAACTATTTTCAAAATAGAGCAAAGAGTATTTATAAGAACACTTTATCACGTATTCAATTATTAAATTAAATAAATCATAATTTAAATATCTAAAATAAATTTAAGAGCTTTATTAATATATTCCACTCGAAATAATCCTTCGACGATAAGTGTAGTTTTTAACAAAGCTTTATTGTGAAAATACATCATGCTACAAATATTTATATGAAAGCATTTGCTTTATTTTACGAATTATAAAGAGTTTTTTCAAAAAAAAGTTATTGTCCTTCGAAATAGAAACGGATATAGCAATGAATTGTCAAACTTTAGTTAACAATTATAAATAGTTATTACCTAAAAAGGGGACATCAATCAAGTATATATATATATTGAGAAGCTAATTATATAAATTATATTTCAAAAAGTACCTAATAAATTATCAATGATAACAAAGCTTGGCTACATGGAAAAATGGCTATTAAAAGAGTGTCCCTATTTCATTGGCATATTTTAGAGGTCATTGACACACGTGCATTTTTGTTGTGTGTCATTTGTGTTTGGTACAAGAAAAATACGAAGAATATTTTTTTTCTTAGAAATGTTATTAACACTCATTATTCAAAGAAATATTTGAAAAAATAAGAAGGTTTTAATTATTATTTTTATGTACATTTGATAAATAAATAAGATATTATATATAATCTAAATAAAAATAGGGATAAAAACCTAAATATTATGAGATGTGGAGGTAAGATAATTGTGTAGAGTACGGCACAAGTGAAGATGAGGCGTGTTGTTGTTGAAGGTACGAAGATTCATTAATATGAATATCACTTATATAATTTATAATTATTATTTTCATTAGAAAGTTATTTTTTAGAATTTTTTTTTTATAAAAAATATATTTTTCAAGATTTTATCGTATATGTATATGACCAAAGTAAAACTTTAAAACATGATTTGTTATAAATACATTTGTATTTATGGATATTGCATTGTCGTTATGGGGTGTTAATGGTTCTAGTAAAAAATAGAAAAATGAGACTAGTGGGACTAGAACATACGCTTCCAAAAAATATTCACAACGTTTTAATGATTAAACTAAATTTTTAATTTGTGTTAAGTAGTGTCGATATTTATATATATTTATTAAAACAAAATATGATCTCTAACTTACTGACTAAGGGGTGTCGCTTGACATCTCTTGGCTAAGGGTGGATCCGCCCATGCTTACATCTAACTTACGGAACAAAATCTTTCAAACAACTTGCAAGTAGCGGTGTGCACTATTTGAATTTAACCGAAAAATCAAATCAAATTTTAATTTAGATTGATTTTTTGGTTTGGTTTCTGATTTAGAAAAAGAAAAACCGAAAAAATCAAATTATATATATAGGTTTAGAATTAAGTTGGAGTTAATCACTTTTGTCCCTTTTTAGTTATTGCCAATGATTAAATTTGTATTTTATGTTTGGAAGTCTATAATTGATATATTTATAAGTATTGTGTTTTAAATCTTACTTATGATTTATATTAGAAAGTATATTTAAGAGATTCAATATTATTACTTCTCCTAGTATATTTTTTTCTTCAAATTGTAAATATAACTATGATTATGTTATTAATTAATGACAAAATCGAATAACCAAACCGAATAGAGAAAAATCAAACCAAATCAAATTTATATTGGTTCGGGTTGGGATACACTTTTTCAAAATCAAAAATTAAAAATTCAAACCGAATAGTGAAAAACAAATCGAAACATCGAATGCACACCCCTAGCTTAAAGAGCGGCTTCCTTCAATCTCGTAGGTAATTTAGTGAGCAACTTCAATTTTTTTATAAATAGAAAGTCAATCCAGTTCATTTGTACGTCTTGAAGAGGAATAAAATCTCTCTCTTTCTCTCCCCTAATTTATTTTCTCATATATATTGTTGCTCTTGACATTTTATTATTTATTTCATAACAGTTATCTCCTCTCATATTTATTGGACTTGTTATTTCAATTCTATCTTGCGGAGATAAATTTGTTTAATCATGAAAAAGAATTTACATATTAAAATAAATTTTAACACTGTGTCTAGTATAATTGAAAAATCTATTTGTATTTTTCTAACAATTAAATCTTATTTACTCGTAAATTCCACAAGTTATATATCATATAAAATATAATGTAATTCCTTTTGAGCTTATGCTGAATGAGTAAAAATTCAATGTTAGAACTCATAACTTATCCTACAAAATTTATATGGAGCAAGATAAAAATTCTCTAAATTTACATACATCATAATGTATATTGAATAACTAAATTCCTATGAAATTCATACTAAATGAGATAAAACTCTCTAAATTTATATCGAATAAAATTAAATCATAAAAAAAATACTTTAATCTACATATTTTCATTTAAATAAGCTAGCGTTTGGCCCCAAATTCTCAAGTATTTTTGTCAAACAATACTTGGGCCCAAGTTGTTCCCAAGTTAACACCTTGTGTTTGGCCCCAAGTTTCCCCAAAAATATATGACTTTCAAGAAACACGATTTATACTCATAAGTTCTAAAAACTATTAAAAATACTCATAAGTTTGTATTATCTATTTATAATTAATATGTTCCGTTAAAAATAACCTTATAACATAATTGATAACAATCAACAATAACAAAATAACAATATAGGCAAGAGCAATACATTAATGCATATTCAAAATTGTCATTGATTCGGTTATAATTATAACAACCTCCGGAGGAGATAGTAACAAACTATTCTTTTATATAATCTTTCCACATTCTGCGAACAATCTCTTTCCGACAAGCTTTCATTTCTAGATCATAACATTGTCGCCTACGGCAAATGAATTTCCAAATATTTCATCCAGTGTGTCATAAGCTTTAAGTCCATAGTTTATGTTCTTGGAAATATATATGTTCTTCTTTCTCTTTTCCTGAGAAAAAAATTTATACTCGGTTAGTGACATGTTAATAGATAGAGTAGTTGGTGGTACGTTATTAAATAAAAATAATGGATAGATATGGTAGATAAATATTAGTTTGATTCGTTTATAAATACAATCTATTATAAAAATTGTTCTTTTTTCTCAATTTTATCATTCAAATTAGACCTCCAACTTTTTCGAAGGAGGTAGTAACAAACTATTCCTATAGATATATATTGACATAATACATAAACATGACTCTTAACTTGGCGTCATCTGACAACTATGACCTTTAACTTTGGATGTGCACAAGTAGACACTTAAACTTGTATATAATTGAACAAATAGACACATTCGTCCTACATGACACCCTATATAGCAATTTTACGTCCTACGTGGCATCCTACGTGTATTATGCCATGTAGGACACGTGTGTCTACTTGTTCAATTTTATACAAATTTAAGTGTCGTGTACACTCAAAGTTGGAGGACATAATTGTCCGCTGAAGTCAAGTTAAGGGTCATGTTTATGTATTATGCCATATATATTAGTAGAAAGTAATAAATGATGACATTTTTTATAAAATATAAAAGTTTGGGATAATTTTTGAAAGTTTCCAATATTTTTCAAGTTCTCCAAAACTAATTTTTTCTAGTATTTAGGAACTTGGGATTCTAGACAAAAAAAAATTGTCAAATCTTGTGGCCAAACGCCAACGGTCAAATTTTTTCTAATTATTTCCAAATAAAACTTGGGGCCAAACAAGTCCCAAGTATGAGGAGCAAAAATTATGGAGCAGAAAATAAGGCAATCAATGAAAAATCTTCTAAAGATTGAATGTCAGTGAAATTGCAAGATTTCCACCACATGTAGAAGCAAAATAATAGACAGCAATATCTATAGAAGCTATAAAGAAAACAGTAAAAAGCTGCCTTTACTGCTGATGCATCTCTCTATGATAAAATACCTACGCTCTATGTTCCTATTTAGTTATCATTCTTTTAAATTTCACGCTCCTTAAATAAATTTACTGTTATACCCTTATCTAATATTCTTAAAGTTATATTTTCAATAAATAAGTAAACATAAATTAATTCATCTTGATTAACTAATTTGACCAATGAACATACATTAATTACTTAACTTTTCTATATTAGACAAATATATATTTCCAAAGCTAATAACTTTAAAAGATAAAATAAGAAAAATAATGACATTTATGCATTAATTTTTTAAAATAACAAATATTAAAGAACATCTATTTTTTAGTAAGAAGATATATAAATAAGAACGGAAAGAGTATTAAATGTCACCTCGTAACTAATTCGCTATATCAAGTTAAACTATAGCGTAGTAAGCCTTTATACAGTCAGTCCATACACCTTAAAATCGTAACGAATATAGTTGTTCTGCAAAACTATCATGAATATTCTATTTTTGCAGTGTTCTTAGTTGCTCAAGTATAGTGAAAAAATATCCTATCTCCTCATTAATTTGAATACATGATGCCTCCGTTCCAACGGAGGAAAGGGCAAAAATTTATTGCAAAAATTTTTCTGCACAAATTAAGTGCAAGAACATGAACAAGGCGCAGGCAGCAACATTATCCACTCCCCATGATGAGTTCATTTAGATGAGGGCTGCAACACCAAGTTGCTGCATCTCTTTAAGCATCCATATAGGGTGGATCGCTCCTTCTCCGAGTTCTTCTGCTTCTACTAGTTGCATAGCCCAAGCATAGTATACAGTGTGTATTGTATCCTAAATACATGTAGTAAAACAACATTTAGCCATACCAGGGTTAATTTTCAAATTCAGAAGTCTTAAGCTTTGACGATGAGCTACTGTAGATTGAGATGATGACATCATTTTATAGAGCAACATACATGTCTCAATAAAGAAGCTTTTTCTAAGGAAGGAGCTTTTAAAGTTGTCGAATTTGGAAATTCTTGACTGATGCTCGTGAACATCCCGAGTTTACGTGTAGTAACACGCTTTTATGTATGAAGATCACGCTAGTAACATAGAAAAATGACAATTTGACCACAGATGATATGATCGATAGAAAGTACCAAATTTACCAGCAGGGTCAATTAATTGAATAGCCAATGCAGGACATTATAAATTTTATCAACCTAAAACAGAGGATAAAGCTTACCTGTCCCCCTTCTTTAATTGAACCAAGTTTATCACGTATGCAGTAAACCTGTTGCGTCTGGAACTGTGAAAATTACCAAAGAAAGATTACTATTAGGGTTTCTCCATCACACAATATGTTTTTAAAATTTTTTACCAAAGAAAGATTACTATCAGGATTTCTCCATAATTTATATACAATATGTTTCAAGTCTTTGTTAGGCAGAGAGCCCTGTCAAGAGGTGCATTAGTCCAGACATAAAAAAAAAAGAGGAGAAATGCTTACCGCCAAAATGATAATGGGACTGTCTCCCATCATTTTTGTCTCCCGTACTTCAACATCTGAAATATGTAAAATCTGCACAACGAGAGAGAGAGAGAGTGAGAGTAGTTAACCATATAGATTGTCTAGACATTTATTCATCCATATACAAGTGCACAGAAATAAAAAGGTTGGATCTGTCCGCCACCAGCCCTTTTTTTTTTGGATGGCAGTGGTGTGAACTCATTTTCAGTACGGTTATTTGATTCCTAGTAGCAATGGGGAGAAACCACAGGAGAGGAAAAGTAAAAGGAAAGTTTGATGCTAGAGAAACCAATTAGTACTGAACTCACACTAATCGTTCCCTTTAATGTAGTTTATTTATGTGATGCAAAATGAGAGATCACAAGTTTCATTTCCAATTTTCAGTTTGAGCGACTTTCCTACAGCGAGAGGTGGGAACTCTGGGATGCACCATCTCTCCAGGGATTGCGAAAGATGCTCTACTAGAAATATTCTTGTTATTGCTTTGACTAGTAATCCCCAAAAAGTGGATCCCGTTCTAATAGCTACGAATAAATTAAATGTGTACAACCCTTCGGGGTGGCCCAGTGGTTTGGGCTTGAGACTTCCATGTTGGAGGTCTCAAGTTCGAAACTCATTGCCAGCGAAAGCATGGGGTTTGCCTTCTGGGTCGAGCTCGTCGCACCGGCCTTGCCTAGTGTGGGTTACCTCTCCTATGTGGTAGCGGCTGCGGGTTTCCCTTGTCATCAAAAATAAATAAATTAAATGTGTGCAGATACAAAGGCTCCTTATTCCACAACGAAAGCACTTTTTCACTCTTTCATATACCTCGTGCAGAGCAGAATTTGTAAAAGGAATTGATCATGACTTTCTTCCCTTTTAGCCTTTGGGCCAGTTGTGGGCGAGGAATCTCTTTAATGGGGAGAAACCACAGGAAAGGGAAAGGGAAGTTTGATGCTAGAGAAACCAATTAGTACTGAACTCAAGCTAATCAACCCCTTTAATGTAGTATACCGTGTGATACAAAATGAGAGATCGCAAGTTTCATGCCGAATTTTCAGTTTGAGAATATTTTCTACAGCGAGAAGTGGGAAATCTGGGATGATTTTAAATCAAGACCACAAATACAGCAAATGCAGCATCTAATGCTTAGATCAAGGCCAATGAGAAACAGTAAAGAGCAATATGCAGCGTGAACAAATACTTTTAACTATTGACGCCCCTACAACCCCTAAAGAAAAAAAAAATGGCGCATTTAAAAAAAAAACAAAAACAATATCACTCTACAAGGTATTAGATTTGTTGAACAGGTGTCATGACAGAAGTCAGATAGTTCTAGTCAGGGACAACGGTTCTAAATCTCTATCAACATAACAGCATCTAAACATAAAGTTTCAAGGATTATGACCTTGACTTGACAAGCACGGAACTCACAAATTGTATCTTCACATTAACAGAATAAGCCGATGTATCAGCATAAAAATGTAATCATCTACAGCAGTAAGAAAAGTGCCTTGGCAATTTTAGTTCTATCAACTTTTACTAACTATTGACCTTGTCTGACATGCTAATAGAAATCATTGAGAACAGATTGCAACACTGAATGTTTAAGTAAAGCGGCACTTTTCATTTATTGCTATTCCCCTTCAGTGTAAATAAATATTCAAACTGGAAGCCAATAACCATAACTTGCGTTTCTCTTACCTTGTTATCAAAAATAATACCCTGGCTTTCAAAAGCTTGATGCTCTGCTTTACACCGCTCAATTACCTCTTTGCTGCAATATTTCTTCAACACCTCTGAATCTCCCTAATGACCCAAAAAGCAAGACGTCATTGAAAGAAGAAGAAAAAATAACATATTTAAGTATATCAACATGAGAAGATTCAATAAGCAGTGAAAGACAAAATAGAGCTCGGTACGAGGCAAGAAAGGAAGGGTAGGGTAATGGTGGACCTACTGATTTACTTCTGAAGTATTTATCCATCCCTTTGGGTTATATGATAAAGAGACACATACATTCTCCTCTCTGTCCAACTTTGAAGGCGTCGAAAACTAGACATGGAGAGATTGCACCACCCACTACTCCTAATTGTGAACCAAACACATGACTAACCCATACCCTTCCGTCTGCCTCTACTATTTCTACCCCACACGAGAAATAGTGTTCATGTGTCCATAAGCTTTAGTGAACTTGTGCATACTTACTTTGAAGAAAGCACCAAGAACTGGTCGAATCACTTCTTGAACCTCAGCAACAAATTCAGGTAAAGAGAATGACCTTCACAAGACATACTTCAAATTTCTTATACAAGCCAATAATGATAATGAAAAATCAAGCAAAAGAAGGCTGTAATCTTACGGATCTCTGCGGCGGATCTCTTTAAATGACAAAGCAGCTGTTGATTCTCCAAACACAGTTTCATTTATACTGTAACCATTAAGATGGAAACTCTAAGTTAATCTTAAATAGAACTCTATCCAGGACACAGCATTAAAATTGGAATGTAGCCATACTCTTGGATTTTATGAACAACGGGATGATCACTCGTTTCCCATCTCTCACGAATATCTTCTGCAATCTGTCATACCACATAAATATGTCAGATAACTTCATCTAAATGCAATCCAAATTCACTGCTGCTGCTATCAGCTAAATGATTTTATGCTAAAAATCCTCACTTACAAATGCTTTCTGGATGTATATCCTCATTGGGTTAAATATAGAAGATAACGAAGTTTGAAAATGAAAACATATCACAAATGATAAAATTCTACTGAGAATCAGAAAGTACCTCCTGGCTTTTTGTTACAACAGGTTCACTCATGCCAGTGAAGCGCTTAAACACAGGGTGACCTTGCATCTGGAAATAAATAAAAACTTAGGGCAAATTAGGATTATGAGAGGAAAAGACAAGTTCACTCAATCTCAACAGGGACTAATAAGAAAGAAAATTACCTTTTCCTTGAGTGCCTCCCATTTCTTATTCCACTTCGACTGCTTTGACGGTAAGACAGCAACATCAGTCCTTGTGCTCCTCTCGAAGTTTGATGAAGTTTCTTGTGTAGGAGCAGAATGTTCGAGGCGCTTTCTCTTACCTGGAGTACCTTTCAATTCATCCAATATAATGCCATATCCCTTCTTGGCTAAGTCAACAGGCTTTGCTTCTTTTATTTTTTGGAAGGCTGGTGAGACTTTTGATGATAAGGATGAAGCAGCAGACTTAACCTTGCTAAAAACTGTTTCTGCATTATCACTGGAAGAAGATTGCTGCTGCTGCTGCTCCTGTTGAGTTTTTGCTGATGCAGACTCACTACTCTCATTGGTATTTGAACCAGAAGTATCTGAATGACCACTTGATCCTGGAGTTTCTTCCTTCCCCGTCTGAAAACTTGACCTGACCTATAAACAAATCAGGGTCACCTGTCACTCTCTTAAATAATTCATCATAATCGGGACATGTGCTAAAAAGAGCTCAGGAAAGAACTACCAACCTCCTCTTTAGTAGCAGATATTTTTTCCTCCACATTGGCATAAACCTACAAGATAAATTATATTAACTCAAAAGGCAGTGACTAAACTTGACATTTTTTAAGGAACTTTCAGGATTCGGAGATTGAAAGATCAATATTTTTTCTTTAATGGAAGTGTTTTATTACTGGCTTCAAGGAAAAGCATTCAATACAAGAGTAACTATCCATTACATGATGTTATGGCAGAACCAAGAAGCTAACCCAAAAAACCAAAAAATACGTAGGGGGAAACACAAACAAGTGGGAAAGTCAAGGTTAGAGAACTAACAAAGTCTAGAAATGCATCAACATTATAGGACAGTTTGTTCCAATCAAAGATGCAAAATAAACATCTAGCCTTCATGGAGTGATTTGTAGTTGAAAGACCAATATCTTTGCTAATTAATAGTGATAGGTGTCGAAAACATAATTAATTATATAAAGTTATGCTCTCTCTAACAACATAAGCTTTTAGCTGAGATGATCACACACTTCAAATTGCTATCAGAGTAGGCAGAGGTCATGGGTTTGAGTCTCGCCACCACCCAATTTAAAAAAAAATTCCATGTGCTTGGACCATGAAAAGAAATTAGACTCGCTCGTGAGGGGATGTGTGAAGACGTAATTTATTAAATAAAAGTATGTTATCTCTAACAGCTTAAGCTTTTAGATGAGATGGTTACAGACTTCAACAACAAGACAAAACTTCACTGCAAAGAATGTTCTCAAATGTTGGTGCACCAGAGGAAAAGATCTCCAGAGAAATAATGCACCAAGAAAAGTCTCATGTTTTGCTGGACAGTAAAGCATGGTGCTTGACAGAGGATAAACTATGTACAAGACTTCATTGCAAATATTACCAATAAAAAAAGAAACTTGATTGCAAATATTTGTATTACTAAATTAAAAGAAACGGGGGACACCGTGTACAAGAGGATCCCGTATGTGTAAAACAGAAGTGGAAATTGTGAATCGTCTATTTATTCACTAGAAGGCTGCAAAAGAGTTGTGAGACATGTTTTCGACTTTTTTGATATCAGGGAGGCATACTTGAATCCCTAAAAGTTGTCTATAACAGCTTACTAGGAGGAAAAGAGGGAGCTCAGTTGCAAGTTATAGAGAACTATACCAGCATGTATTATATGGACACAAACACAATGGTGGAGAAAGGAATCAAGAATGTCCCGTAAGTGTTTACACTCCACAGATAGATTGAAAGATAGATGTCGATTTAATCTAACTTGCCTCTGCAATTCAAAGTTTGTAAATGATGTAATGCCTGAGTTTTATATCCCTTCATTATTGAGGGGGTAGAGGGGTGCTTTTATACTCATTGCATCCTCTGAATCTCCCATAACAGATTTTTTTATTATTTTATAAAAAGGCAACAGAATAATATGAATCAACCTGGCATACCATCTAGATACCTAGAAGCAGCTTTGCACAGCCATGAACAGCTGCTAAAATAGTCTTGAGGAAAAATATATGCTTGGGAGCATTCATTTTAGATAAATCTCAATCAGCAACGAAATATTAGACCAGCACCCAAGAGACTGATGGAGGGTGCACCATTACAGTATTACCTTTTTTGCCGTAGCTTCAGCTTCCGTCCAAACACCATCGACATGCTTGTAAAGCTGTTCAGTTGTCTGCTTCGTTCTGCATTTGCCAGTTCACCATTTCAGGGTCCCCATTGGTAGTTCTGCCAGCCTTGACATACAACAGTATGTCTCAGCCCCTTAAAGAAAAGGCTAAAACCTTTTAAAATTATATTTAAAGGAAATCTAAAAGGCACCTTGTTTTAAGATCTTCTTTCACCCCTTTTAACTCCTCTGCTTTCTCCTTCAACACCTTGACTGACTGTTGGAATTCTTGATTACTGCAGCAATAAGCATTGAGGAATAAACCCAATGACACCCCCAACAAAGTCTTAGAAGTAAATAGATGGAGAGCGCGACACGGACAACTAGAAACTTGATAATCATAAAATTGAGAAATAGTTGTATTCTCTACCATCTCACTTCAAAAGATAACATGTCCCCATATCACCCACTCCCAAGGAAAAAAAGAAATGCTCAGAATCAGGTTCCTCATACTGCATTTCGACAGATCTCGCCAACTAATGAATGTAAGGTAGCCATTTCTGTTGGGGATTTTAAGGATAAAGATGTAGTAATCAATGATTAAAAAAAATGTTGAATGCAAGTTAAGTTGAGTGGAAGACATAACCCGCCTAAGAGTGAAATAACATATTTGAAAAAACTACATTGTCTAGCATTTCCACACACCTGTGTGTGTCCCCTTTTTTGTATGACAATAGCGTGGACATAGGATAAAATGATAAGGAATCTTCTCTAGGAAGAAAAACGTTGCCACGAGCAATATCATTTCATGGAGAAAAAGAAACTAATATCTGTTTAGAGTGGTCTAAGGGTCAGGAGACTATTGTATTTAATATGGTCATGTACAGAAATGGTGGTAGAGATAAACACAAAAAGAGATGAATTATGAAGAAAGTAATAGCTGCTAAATATGCGACATGAATGAATGGTTTTCAGATGAAGTGACTAGCCATTTAATGAGCGCGTCTGCGAAAAGGATTATGAAGAAAAAGATGACTTCCTTAGATTCATTGACTTCGTCATTGGGAATGGCAAATTTTGGTTGGATATGTGGCATGAAGATGCAATCTATGATCAGCGGTGTTAGCTATTGCTCATAATAGGAATGCAATTATGGGCTTGTAGCTAACATGACGTTAGAAATCATTCAAGGGAATATCATGGGAATTTAGCTTTTCAGGAGCTATTCAGATTGAGTATCTGAGAAGTGGAACATGGGAAGGGTAGGATGTTATAAAGACGGTTAGTGTGTGTACATTGTCATTAAAATCTTATTCCTACGGTCTAATTAATTGAGAAGAAAAGAAGACATCGTAAAAGGAGATTCTCATACAAAGGCACCGAAGAAAGTTGCTCCTTTTACTTGGGTGTGTCCCGCGGAATGAAATCCTTATGAATACAATCCGATAAAGAATAAATGCACTTCTTTAAGTGGGAGATTTAAGTGCAGAGGGTGCGAGCATATGTTGATTCACTTTCTGTTACACTATAGAGCAGGCAGCTTCATAGTTTTGGGAAGGGGAATTCTCTCAATGTGACATTGATTGAGAATCCCAAAGATAGTTTAGAGGCTATGGACAGATGAAGGCTAAAGAAGCTTGCAACCAATGTGTCCACCATGTCCATCAAAGGAACTGGAGGATTTTTCAAGGCAATGAGAAAATACTTAAGATATACAATATCTCATTTTTATTTCATATATACTTTGGCTTAACTAATTCTTTTGTATATATAGTTTGGTAGGCTTTAAGGGGATCAAAAGTAGCCTACAATACCCAGATTGTACATATATCTTCTGCGCATCTTCACCAACTAATGAAATGATATCAAGCCCAGCGTTGATCACAAAATTATATACAAAGGGAACTTCTAATTCAAATAATAAAATTCTCTAGCTGGTACAAAATCCCTTCTTCTTCTTTAATACCAATATCCAAGAAAGTAAAACACTAGAGCATTGAAATGAAAAGCAATAGAGAAAGAGTAAATACCTGTCTACTTCGCCTTTAACTTTCTTGGAGAACTCATTGAATACACCGAAATGACGAATACCCAGATACCTATCTGCTCCAACAAACCTCAAATTTGTTGCAACTCTACCAGAAACCACCTAATGCAAACATAAAAAAACAAGAAATTACAAATTATAAACAAGAATCATTAAGCACAAATTCAATAAAGAAGAAAAACAACAACAACAACAACAACAACACACACGAACCTGTTGCGGTGCTAATATTCGGCGGAAAACAGGTTGTTTGGAGATAAACAAGTCCCGCACAATCTTTCTGCTGGTCATTTGGAGCCCTTTTGCTGATTTAATGAAGAAGAAATGCAGATAGAAACTATTGTCCTTTACCTTCTGGTGAAGAAGACAACGAAGGTCTGTAGTAAGCCCTTCTTCTTCCGTTCCTGCCCTAATGTTAGAAGACTTGTTTGGGCCGCACGATAAACCCCAATACTAACTACTAACTAGTACACACTATTATAGTACTTATCATTTTTCCTTACTAAAAATAACTCAATAGCATTTAAATGTATTACTTATTTTAAAATATGCGAGTGAGTTCACGTTCGTTTGATAGTTATGCAAATACTGAAATAAGTCATGAGAGTATTTATATTTGTTTTAGTTATTTTATTTTTTATCTTGGATGAATTATCAGATCTTATATATGATTAGTTATATGAGTTTCTAAATTATAAAATAAACATTATATTAATTGCATATATGAATAATTTACCTTTTAATCAGTTGTTAATATAATGTTACTTATATAATTTTATATGTACGTAACTCACTTCCAAATCAGCTATCAAAAGAGCCTCGTTAATATAAGGATCAAAGAAAATGTTTAAATTAAATACCTTTCGATGGTATACGGGCTTAAAAGGCAGAAGTCTCTTTATCTTTTGTAATAAGAAATTTCAACAGTTAAAAAGAATTATTTTTTTAGTGAGCTTACAAGTTGATTTACGAAGATAAATATTGCTGGTGATCTAGCAGATAATAATAAATGGACATAGTAGTTATAGTTCCAATACTCTTTAGCGTTCTATAAATTCTTTTCAATTTTGGTAAACAAAGGACACGTGTACATCAATTTCTAGACTAAATAATTGTCGTGCAACGAAAAAACTACAAATAATTGTTGTGCAAGACGAGTGTTTTTCGATTTCCGATTTTTTCATATTTATCGGTCAACAAATTTAAAAAATATATATTCTATAGAAAAACAAGTTCCTTAAAAATGAGGAAATTACTAAGTAAAGATAGAAAAAATAAGTTCGACGAATGACATTTGACATTTATTATATCTTTCCCACACACCGTGCAACACATGTCATCCTCACCCCACCCCTCGTAGCCCCCATCCGGCTATTCCTGCCACCCCAACTTACAACCTATATTATTTGTCTAAATTATATATATCTATTTTTCATCTACATATCAAATACCAAAAAATAAATACAAAGTCCACTTATTTTCTTAAAGATATTTTTTGAGAAAACATTTTCCATCGTAGGTTCAAATACACCCTCATAAAAGGAAATCTTTCAAAAAAGAAGAAGAGAAAGAGAGTTTAGTATGCACAGGTTGATTATGCAAATTAAAGCCTTGCATCAAATGCAAAAAAAGCATGACATAGTAGAGTACTAGTAAAAGTATTGTTTACACGATTATAACTAAATACGTCTGGTTTCCAAATTCCCACAGGCCACGGGCAGCATAAATCTTGTGGCCTCCCTTCACAGACAGCCCTTCCAATCATAACAAACTTAACCCGCCTCCCCCCCCCAACCGCAAATCTTGTGAACACATGCACAACACTCTCTTTGCACGTGCCCCTCACACCCAAGAAGTACTACATTCCTCTTTTCCCCTCCCCCATTCTCAAGTACTCTCACCAACCTTAACGTCTCTACCTTTGCCAACCCTTCACGAGAGTTACGTGCCTTTCTTCATTCCTTTTCTTATAAGCACCCTTTCTCTTCTAATTACAACTTACTAAACTACATTCTCACTTTCCCTTTAACAAAAGCCACCACATGGATGAGCCACCAAGTGAGGGCGACCGGCGTAAGGGCCCTGGAAAGCGTGTTTCAGGGGCCGTGGAGCAGCAAGCCTCAGGTGTTCTTCCAGCTTCCACGGCCCCTTGTGGTGCATGCAAGTTCTTGAGAAGAAAATGCATCAATGGGTGCGTTTTCGCTCCCTACTTTGGCTCCGACCAAGGCGCGGCTCGGTTTGCAGCCGTGCACAAGGTGTTTGGAGCCAGCAATGTGTCTAAGCTATTGTTGCACATTCCGGCTAATCGGCGGCAAGACGCGGTGGCCACTATTACTTATGAAGCTCAAGCTAGGCTCTCGGATCCTGTTTATGGTTGTGTTTCAACCATTCTTGCTTTGCAACAACAGGTGAAAAAATGTCAAAAAAGTAAAATATTCTTGGTCGAAAAATTATATACGCTCATCTAATATACAATTTTTTATGCATGGATGATATTTGATTCTTAAATACCCTTAGTTAAATCCTAGCTTTGCCTTGGTGAATATTAGTAGTAGTATTATTTTAAACTACTAAGCATATTTTTTTTTATTAATAAAACAAGGTTGATGAATGGAGTTAAAATTGATTTCATTTTCAACACCAATTAAGGTGAATAAGTGAGATAAGGTGAGGTTTTTGAGTCTTTATGTAATATAATGTACATAATTTTAATAGGAAAAAATTAAATTTCTAAAAAGTTGAACTACAAAATCATTACAGGATAAATGCTGATGTAGTAAAAATAGTAATCTAGAAAATAAAGTAGATTATCCCGAATTAAAATACAATATTAGACTAACATGAGCTAGTACAATTATTTTGTAGGTGGCATCCTTACAATCAGAGCTAGCAATAGTGCAGACACAGGTAATGAACAGCAGATATGCAATGGCAAATGCCTATCACAATATTTCACAACAACAAGAAGAACAACACATTGCAATTCTACAGCCAAGTTACTCAAACAATTCTTCTATTTCAAACAACAATATTAACCTCATCAACAATTTCAATAACTCCACTACTAATGTTTTTGATCATCATCAACTGCATGGATCAGTTACCTGTACTGCTAATAACTCTCCAAGTTTTGACCCAATTCATCAACTCCATGATGAGGAGGAGGAGGAAGAAGAAAGCCATAATCCACTTGCTTTTACTAATCACATGTTTCATTCACTATGAAGTAATATCACACTACACCTTTAATTTTACAAATAATTGAGCTGTTTTAATTACATTATATGTTGATAGAAAAAGTTAACTATATATAATAGTAAATATTTCACTCCTTACTTTTACTTTCACTTTCAGCTTCCCCTAATATTGAATTCAGGGTATTGATATTGAATTCATTTGAACTCAATACTTTCAATTCATAGTATAAATTTATGTGTAAAAATTTAGGAAAATTTCAAAAAATGATAGATAAAACTCATATATCTTTAAGGATATAACGGATACTTCAATGCATAGGACTATAAAAATTTGAATTCATAAAACTTAAATCCTAAATTTACATATGCTTGTATTATCATATCATTTTTAAATCGAAAATGATCTTTAGCGGCAATAGCTCAATTGCTGCTAAATAAGTATTTTTAGCGGCAATTAGCACTCTTTGTATATGTCCCTAAAGCCTTTAGCGACATTAAATCTAATGGTACTTAACTAATATATGCCGGTAAAAACTTTAGCATTCTTTATTAATGTGTCCATTCATTACCGTTAAAAGTTATTTTTATTATAGTGCGTGATAAATATATATATATAGGAACATATTAGTTTTGACTTAGCAAAGACGACAGACATATGGGATCTAACACATGAGCATGATCGGTAAGCTAAGGTTGATCTTGTTTGATCAGGTTGTGAAGATTCAAAAGAAAATCATAAACTCATCTAGCTCTAGGACTTCATCATGAGATCAAAAATGGAACAATGACCAGTCAAGATAAACTCAAAAGTGTAACTAGTCTTAAGACCATCTCCGATCCATCTCTATTTTACTCTCCATTCTCTATATTTGAAGAGTAAAATAGAGAATGTCATCTCCAACCCCTCTCCATATTACTCTCTATATTCAATTTATAGAGAGGTGAATAGTAGTTCTCCACCTTTTTGATTATTTTAATATTATTTTTATAATATCATTAATTAAGTTTTTATTATTTGTAATTATTTTCTAATATAATATAACATCTAAAAATATATTATTTAAAAGTTACTACTTCCATCCGAATTAATAAATTCTTTTAAAAAAATAACACTTTAAATATGTAATTTAAAATTATTTTAATATTATTTATATTATACAAGACTATTAATTATGTCTCTAATATTTGTAATTATTTTCTAAGTAATATAATATCTAAATAGTTTGAACTTTTCTTTTTCGTTTAAAAAACGACGTAAAAAAGAATCCGATTGTATTTAGAATTCTCTACCTAAACCGGTCCCCAACTCCCGATCAGTTATCTATAATTATATCATAGGGATTAGCTGAAGTTAGGGCTTTTGATGATTGATTGGAAGATGAGATCTGTTGAATCCATAGTGGCGGAGCTATCACCGTCTTCTTCCGCAACAGCCGTGGTCGGAGCAGGAGCAGATGGCGGCGGTGGTTGGTTGTATGGTTGGTTCGTGGAGTGCCACGGTGTATGGCATAATGTATTGATGATAGTTCCGTCAGTACTATTTGTTCTATACTTGGCTTCCCAAGCCAAGAGAAGCTTCTCGAAGGTTTCTAATGGTCGATCGCATGTAGTAGCTGTTCTCTATGCCATTCTCTGGCTTGTTAGCATCTTCAATTTGGCCTGGTGCTCTCTTCAGGTACCTATTTGTTATCCTGTTAAGTGTTAATTAGTAATAACTTTTTATAATTTTTGGTTCTGAGATTTGTACTTCCTGTAATAATGTCCATACATCTTCAAATTTAATGTTAAAATTAGCACTACGTCCGCCAAGGGATTGGTCTTACTTTTCTCTGATAAAGTTGCAGCAAAGCAATGTTCCATCAAAAACAATTACAATCGCCATTTAGGATTTTTTATTTCTAGCTATAATTAGGGGTTAGTTAGTTGTTTCTAGCTATGTACATAAACATGTCATTGATCCTTTTTGAAATGTGTCAATGATCATCCTTGATTGCTAACTGTCAGGCAACCTCCTTTGTCAATATGTCTGTTCTGCTTCCTTCAACTTGGAAAAACACAACTCTTATATAGAGGTCCTGTGGAATAATAAAACAAAAACGTAGAAACAAAAGAAAAGGTAGTAAATCCTGCTTATGGCATGGTCATGTAAAATTATTTTACTGCAAAAGACTTCACATTGATGGCTGTTATCCTCCAACTGTGTTTCCCGTATGGGCTGCAAATTGTTCAGAAAGCATTTCTATAGATTATAATCCCAAACTCATTGGATGTTGGTGCCTTACATGATGTCCTATTATGTATGGTATTGAGTATTAACAAATTTTTGAGTTGTTTTTGGTCCCTAATGCATTAAATGCTTCTCTTTATGGGCTTGACCATGTAAAAAAGCTTCGTTCTTGCTTTCTAAAGCTTCTGTTTTATGTTCTAAAAACATGTTTCTTTTGGTTCTCACGAAGAGGATATCTCCATTTAAATACAATATGTATCATATCGATTTTGTATTGATGCTTCCGGCTGTCCAATTTGTAGTGGTTGGCGCACATTTGCCTAAAGATCTACCTGTAATTAAGCTAAATTGATTTATCTGTCTATCATTATCTTCTTTAACCCACTTTTCGCACAGGCATGGGAGTGTGCTCCAGGGAAACAATTCATGTGGAGTGTCATCTCCTTGTTCACAACATCTGGCATGCTATTTCTCGAAGTAAGCTTGATAGCCTTTCTACTTCAAGGGAACCACGCTAGTGGACGTGAGGCGCTAACACAGACTTTCCTAATCTCAGCAATTGTAGTAGGTTTAGATATATCTCTAAAGGTGCGATCCTGTTCTGTTTAATCACTGAACTTTCACTTATTTTTTGCTTAACGCTGCTGTTACCATGTTTATGCAATAGCTTAAAGCCAAGTTCATACGGCTTAGAGGCACATATATGGTTTTTCTGCTAGGATAATGTAAGAAGGAGAAGAAAAAGAGGATTAAATGTTCATTTTCTTATTATGTTATGAGGAAAAGGGACATGTCCAGTGTGGGAAAATAGAAAAGTTGCTAGGGAAAGGGAAGAGGGGACGCAGAAAGCGATGTGTCCAGTGTTGATGATATAGGAATATTGAATGGAAAGGGAAGAGGGAGCAGGTAAGCACTACGAAGGAGAATATACCATATACTGGTTTGAACTATCTAGTGAGCCACTTTACACCAGAAGTACAGATTTTGAAAACATCTATCTTAATGATAGAAATGTGAGTTCTCTGCCCTCCAAAGCAAGTCTTGTTCTGATCCAGCCATATTATCCATAAGATGCACAATGGAATAGTTCTCTATGTGTGCTTTATCTCTTTTGGTATCACCTGTTGCTGCCAACCTTCCAGTATACCTTTCACATTCTGATGCATCACCCATGTTATACCACAACGGTTTTGGAATAACTCCCAACATTCTCTAGAAAATCTGCAATGTGCTCAATTGTTTACTGATCTTCTTGACACAGGTAGCATCTACTACATAGGTCAAAACCTCTCTTCTGCAAGTTATTTTGAGTTAAGCATTGCCCCCCATGTTGCAACCCATTCCAAACATGCTACTTTAACTGGAAAATCTGAAGCGCCACCCATGTAATACCACAAAGGCTTAGGAATAACTCCAAACATTCTCTAAAATCTGCAATGGAGATAGGTGCTCAATTGTTTCTTGATCTTCCTGGCACATGTAGAATCATCTATTTCATAGGTCAAAACCTGTCTTCTGCAAGTTACTTTAATCAAGCATGCCCCCCATTTGGAAGCTAATTAGTTGGCCTTGACACCACGATTATAAAAATATTTCAAAAATAAAATATCATGTGGCTCAATAGTGAAATTCAAACTATCCTTATTAGACTGTGTTAGAAAATGCCATTCACTGAAACAAAGTCGTGGAACTTCTTATATAACAGAAAAGGTTATGCAGATTTAAGTAGTCACTTGTTAATACAACTTAATCTCTTCTTTAATCATAAGATCAACTTGCAATGTCGTGGTGAGCCAGAGTTGAATGGACATTTGCAGTCTGAGTAGAAGGAGTTCAAGTTGCAATTTGGATCCGAAGATAGTCAAACAAGGATAAAGAAAAAAGTCACCCAATCATGAGCGAGATTTAACTTGAGGAGGATGTGTATATGGAGGCAATAAGCGACAGGCGAAAAATCTATAAAAAAAACAGTCATATTTTTCTCTTCATGTTCTTTATGCATTTGTTGGGAAATGTTGTGAAACTTCAAAACTAGATATTCAATTTGAAGACGGTGTATGTATAAATGAGAACAAGCTGAAACATAATTAAGTAACATATATTCATGCTTTCTTATTAGTTGCATGAAAATATACTTTATTATCTGCACCTATATTTGTCAGCAGATGCAATGTTGTGCATCATAATGTGCTCAAGTAAAACCTTGTTCCTTCTCTGAACAAATCTATGTAGCTTTTCCTGCTGTGGGCTGGATAGATTTCTCTAGATCACCTCATTTAAAAGTTTAAGTGACATGTGGGCCTTATTTTTTATTTTATTTGGGTAATCTGTGGAAACACCTTTGTTTCTTTACGTTTGGTGGCGGTGAGTTCTGAAACCAGAATTTTTATATGCTTTGGTACCATGTTCACGATCACCTCATACGAAAGCTTAAATTGGTAGAGGGGAGGCATTATAATGATTAATTTTGTTGTAACAGCTCTTAAAAAAAAAAGAGGAGGTATCTGGCACAAAATGAGGTTGAAAGTCGGAAGTTTCTGTGGATGTTACTGGTTATATCCTCGTTGAAATTTTAGATGAATGACCTAGTTCCCAATTATTTCAGTTGCTTTTGAGTTGTTTATGTCCTATGAGGATCAGGGACTCATGTCAGCATTCAGCACCTCTGTGATGCTTCTTATGTGTCTCATCCTTACTAAGAGTCGTACTCCTTATTTTTGTGAATTATATCATACTAGAGGTATTGATGCGTGCTATTCATTCTCCCAGGGGATCTACCTATTTGGATTTGGTGTTCAGTTGTTTGATGTTAGCAACAATGGCTCGCAATGGGCCTTATGGGTTATTCACAAGTTGCTGCTGACTGGAGTATATGGCCTCATTTTTTTTATGTATCGGTCTACATGGAGAGAAAGGTTGCCAGGTGAGTTTCATCTCATGAATTTATGTTGGGTCTATTATGAACTTATACTATTGTATCCTTACTATTAATATCTTTCTCTCGTTACAGCAAGGCCTGCATTCCAGAACTATATCTCCATCATGTTTTGTGTAAATGCAACTGCCTTGCTTGCATGTGCACTTGCAGCACATGGGACTGGTTTTGGACTATGGTATGCCGTCTTTAGTGACTTCAGATGATGTTCTTTCTTATCTACTGTGATTATTAAGGGTATTCATATTTTAATACTGGAACTAATGATAGTATGAGTTCAGAAATTGGGATATCACATGCAATTTTGACAAGTACAAGTAAACTGGGGGGGGGGGGGGGATTAAAAAACCTGATGTGGCTTTTATGGTACTTCTCTGCATCTTTAAGTTTTTAATGTATCTCTTCACACAAAAACAATAGAGAAATGCATTGCTAAAACATCCAAACAGTTGTATCCAATTAACATAAACCGAAGTATGCTTCAGCTACATTTAGTTTACTAAGAGATCTTCATTTTGCATTACAGGTTGTACAATATCACGGTCATCTGTTACCATGCCATGTACCTTCCTCTTCTGTATATTACTTTCCTAGCGGACTTTTTGCAGGTATCATTTACTTATCATTCATTCTCACTTACGTCCCTCCCATGTGTATCCTTGACCTGCAAAGCGCTGACAGAAGTCTTAAACATGTTTACCCAAAATCTTTACATGGACTCTTAAGATATTTGTAAAAAGCTTACCTGCTCTGTTCTAAATCATGTGTGCAGGAGGACGACTTGCATCTGGAGAATGTATACTACTCAGAAATGAAAGATGCTGGCTTCTTTGATGTCGATTGGGAGTAATTCAGCAAGTGCTTCTAAATAAGGAAGGTGAATTTGATGCTGTAAATGTGTAAATATGTATTAACATGTTTAGAGAATTCAGAAAATGATAAAATTAGTTTCCCTTCAAGTTATATTTAACTTCTCAACGACTTTACCACTATTTGTTCGATGCTACTATAGAGCACTTTATAGTTTATGCATACGTGAAATAAGTTCGTAAACTAATGATACTAACACATAAAGAACCAACACCATGAACTTTTGAAAAACAAAAACAAATTCTGTTAGCACTTGCATTGCACCAATATATTTTATTAAAAAAGAATTTTTTTATTGATGTCGACATGCTATTAGTCATTTTCAATCAAAAGCCAACTCTAACCAATTCTGTTCACATATAATATAACTTGGAGACAAATCAATCTTTTCAACAACTGGCCTCATTATCATCCATTTAACCAATTTTGTTAATATTCCTTGTGAGTTAATTTCTCAGTGAAGGAGTCTACTACGAGTATTCATTAATCACCATCTTTACAAGAAATCACCAACATCTATTTCCCCAAAAGGAAATACTTATTCTGTACCCCAACGACTAAATAAATATAGATTCTCAATTATTCTTCACCTTTAATAAGAAATCTCGTGTGAGAATGAAGTTCCTACCAGTAGAAAGAGGAAACACTAAAATCCCACACAATATATTTTGTATGACGTAAATTTGAATTAGTCCTAGTAAATTTCGAATATAGTGTTGCTTAAAAAAAGACAAAAAAAAAATGAAGCATCTCAAGGTTTGGTGGCCCATACCCAATTAAACCCATATTGTTGAAAAGATAGAGATAGAGGAAACTTGAAGAATCAATTCTGTTTGTATAATGTGTGCAAAAGTTGGTAGCCTTTTTCTAATTTCATTTAGCTAAAAATAAATTCCAACCGACTCCACTGGTGATATTTCACTTTCATTATTGAATGTAAAGAAAAAGTTGCCCCACCTATATTTGTTGCATGTGTTTATACAAATTCAATCAAAACCACATATATTATTACTTACAAAGAGAGTAATTTAATTTGCATCAAAGTAGTTGGTGATCATTATGATCATGCACTGGCTCCTTTACTTTTCAAAGTTTTTTCATTATGATTTGTGAATCATATGAAGAGAAATTAAAATATTTTTTCTTAATCTTTATTTTAATAGAGTGAATAATTTAATATTGCTTTAATTTCTCAGCCTTCTTTTTTTTAGTTTTGCTCAAATCAAATGATTGAGTCAAGTTGAGATGCTGCTCTAAAAAAAGAAAAACTATAAAACACTAGTATAAACTGCTTCCATAGACGCACATGATAAGGAGGTATGGGGACAATCAACTGACCAAGCCATCACTTCTATTAGATATGGATCCGGATGACTCAAGAGATCGCCACTAGAAAAATAGTTATCGAACTATTGAGAAGAAAATGAAACGAATAGTTGATTTTATTAGTTTGATGAATAAGAAGAAAAAAAAAACAACTAAAAATATAATCGATCATATCAAGTACAGAACAAACTTATTATAGAATATTGTCGAAACAAACAAAAATGACTTGTCAATATATAACTATGCACATAAAGTTGTCCCTAATAGTGAACTTTGTTTGACACAATGTTTTATTCATCCAATTTTTTTTAATAATAGATGACACTAACGAATTGATAGCATTTATACACTAATGTGGTGTAGTCCTCCTATAATCAAAGGTCTTTGTTTCAAGTTTTGAATATGAAAAAAAATAATTAGTAGGAGGAGCTTCCTTTGAATGAGCCCTACATGGTGGAAAACCAGATTAATTAGATTCCAATATATAAGTGTGAGACACTGAATGAGAAATTAAAAATAAAAAAATACCATTTATAATTTTCATACTTCAATGGTTCAGCAAGAGCCAAGCTAATTCTTTTAAATATAAGAAGAAAATTGACTCATTTTGTAGTTCTTACTGTAAAAATATATAGAATAGATTATTTTTTTTGTGTGTGTTCTTATCTGTATTTTTCACTTTGAACCAAATGAGTAAAATATGTGATCACTTTTAGGCAAACTTCAAACTTAGGAAAAGGTCATATAATTAAGCTTTATGATATTTTTTTTCTTTTGGTGAAAAGTTAGAATAATTTTTGGTAGGAACATTTGGATTTTTTTTTTGAAGGAATTTGGTTGATAGAAGCACCATGACACAAAAAGTTCTCAATAAAAGGCAACCTTTTGTTAATTATTTGTTTATTTTTTTTAAGAAAAGTTTTCAATTTAAAAAGATGGTCAAAGAGACAAATATTGAAAGGACATTCATCAAGAAGGAACTATTGGAATACTGCAAATTTAAGTGGGACACAAAATTTAAATATAAAGTCATCAAATAGTGAGAAAATAAAAGGTTCTTGCTTTATTTTTCTTGTATATCTTTATTGGTATGCTTATGATGTATCAAAAAGGTCCTTTTAAGTTTAAAACGCGTATAAGGAGCTGATTCGTTGTTTTGATATCAATTAATTTGAATATCAAAAATTCTGTGTTTCTGATCACCGAACAACCAAAAATTCCCTCTCTCTCTCTCTCCTCTTCATATCCTAGGGTTCATCGATTTATCTATGCATACAATGCACGTTGCTTTCTCTCTCTCTGCATCATTTGTTTATCTCTAAGAGAGAGAGAGAGAGGTGACACCATTGATAAGAGGAACGAACAGAGGAGGCCCGAAAGTAACGTTATATTTACGCTATATTCAATTCCAAGATTGATTCCTCTTTTATTATCATCATTCATTTTCTTCGCCATTGGAAGCTCCGGTGAGTACTCTCTCTCAATTCCGATTTCTAAACGATGTCGTTTCTTCTATAGACGCTGAATCATGAGCCTGATGAAACCGCCGGATCAAATCGCCGGATCAATCTAATCTTTTTTTTCTTTTATTTATTGGATTTGATGCGTTTACATATAGTCAAAATCAAATTTTCCTATTCCTTACTGGCATGCATATATTTTTATGAGATTTTACGCGGACACACAATAGTTGTATTGGGTATCTTTTTGTTCTTTGTTACTTTTAGGTTGCGTGTATCTTTGTGGATTTAAATATTGATGTTTTTAGCTATTTTGATTTCTTTTTGCTTGCAGGAAGTGATATCTGTTACTTCGGATTGAATTTTAAGATAACAAAATAGCCATGTATTCCGACCTGGTGGAAATTGCACCAAGGGAACTCAAGTTCATATGTAAGCCTTTTCCATATTCCAGTTACTGCTGGTTACTTGTGTTGTCCAGATGCATCAAAGTTTAGTTTAAAAACAATAAATAACAGCGACTATGAGCTGTGCAATCATAATGCAACTTGATCAGACTGAAGCATTGGTATGGATAAGAGACAGATTTAATTATTCTAATAAGAGCTTTTGTTAATGAGGTGGAGCCTTTTGGTTCGATTTACACTTGTTATGGTCTTAACACTTAACAGTGGCAGAGTCGGGAATTATGCGGAACTGTGTGCAAATTTTCTTCTCAGTTGTGTTAAGGGTGTGCAAAATTGAATATACACTCATAAGTCATAATAGCTAATACTTAACCTCTGACACCATATAATTTCCGGCGAAGGGTGTGCACCAAACCACCCTTCGCCTAAGGTGGCTCCGCCCATGATGGTCTAGTGCTCATGTGTATCCACTTTTTCATTGTTTTATTTTTGTTTTTCTTTTTTGTGTGTGGGGTGGGGAAAGGGACATGTTTATGATGAAAGTTTTGTTGTATAAATTCTGGGAAGGATGTTGTTACCAAATTGGTATTGGCTTTTTCCTTGCAGTTGAACCAAAGAAGCAAAGCTCTTGCACTATTCGACTAATTAATAAGTCCCAAAATCATGTTGCTTTTAAGGTACGGTATTTTTTGTTTTAGTTAAGTGCTTTTTTGGAATTATATGGAGGTTGATAAGTATCATGTTGGAATTATTTTAACAGGTCAAGACTACCAGTCCAAAGAAATATTGTGTTAGACCAAATACAGGAATTATCAAGCCAAGAGCATCCTGTGATTTTACAGGTAAGAACAATTCTTCGTGATGGCAGCATATGCATATCCATATCTGGGTTTTGTGTTTGAGCTATGACAAATCATTAAATTTCTTTTAGTAGTAAATGCAACTTTAGAATGTCGCATTTTTCTTGGTACAAGTAGTAGTTCTGGTGCATTATTTTGCTTGTAATGGAGATTAGCCAGCACTTCAGCATAGGTAAACCTTTTCAATATGATCACTTGTCTGTATGATGGTCTGGAATGATAGTTAGTATTGCAAGAGTCAATTCATAAATCATTTTTGAATTATTTGTTTATGCTATCAAATGGATAGAGAATCCTAGTTTTCCTTTCATATGAAAGAGGAATTTGACAGCTAGAGTTGAATGTTCAGTGTTATGTATTAGTGTCAACAGTGAGGAAGATGGTAAGGATGGATGCTAATATAAGCCTAAACTAAATAAGCTTTGGGAATTTACACGGAATTGATTTTGATGGAGGTGCTCTTCTTTTTCTTCACTACAGAAAGCTCATGTACTACATAGAAAGAAATTACTAGATAGACTGAACATGAAAAATATAATAAGACGAATAACCAACCAATGCTGTGATACCCATGCCTTTGGTCTAGTGGTAAGAGCGCAACATGTGATGTGTGGGTTAGGTGCACATCACGGGTTCAAACCAACCAGTGTTCTGACCTCGGCACTTGGGCTTTGTTCTAGTGGGCGCAACATTTGACGTATGCGGGTGAGGTGTACGTCGTGGGTTGTGGAACCCTGCCTCAGACAATAGCCTGGTATTTAAGTGAGGAAGGGTGGACATGGATGGACCAATTGTCTACTGAGTTTTGAACCGTGCGCCAGTGGTCCTCGGGGATTTAGTTATTAGAAAAATCAATGTTTTGTATGGTTAAAGGCACACGTAAGGACTGAAATAGGCAGTGCTGTGAAGCTTGGCCTTTTGCATTGCTTAGGTAGCTTTCAGTGCAAGAACCAAGGCTAAGTCGTGTTCCTGAACAAAAACCAGCCAACTTAACACTTATTTTATATAAAAATGCAAAGCAAATTGAGCCAGAAGCCGTTGCTTATTTGAATTTGACATTAACAGATGAAAAAGAGAAAAAAAGAGAGGATATAATTGGGTTATCGGAGTATTAGAATTCTTCTCCAGGTATGCTTCAGTTCTCTTTATACTTCTTCCATTGGTTGCTGCTCTTCTTCTATTTTTCTGTGGTTTTTGGGATTCACTTCTTCTTTTTTTGTGAGTAATGTTAATTGTAATTCTGATGTTATAAGCCCATATTGTTATGTTCTTTTCTACTGATTTAAAAAATATGTGCTTTAGTTCAAAGAAGCATGCACTTATTTCTTCTTGCTTGAAGCTCCAAGGTGTTGTTGCTTTCTTGCTCAACATGGATTTTGATTGATTGTATGTCTTTGAGACACTATTCAGTTTCTTGTTTTAACACTTTCAATCACGGTATGGGTTATGTCATGTTATTTGCTAGTATTTGGGACATTCCCTTCTCTTGTATATCATTTTGTTTGTTAATTTAATGAATGTATGAACATAATATCTGGAACGGAGTAGCCTCCTTGTTCAATTTTAATTCAACCCGTAACTCATGTTGTACCTGCTTTGATTGTCCATCTTTAATACTGACTGTAGTGCTGCAAAAAGAATTCCTGTTTGAGAGATGATATACAATATATATTACAGATATTGTGATGCATCAATTCTCCCTAGTGGAGAAAATTTTAGTACAAATAATCCTCTGACTAAATATACTGTTTCTGTTAGCAATAATGATCAATTGATCATAGGCAATATATAGGGGTTTTAACAATTGTTTATGCAGTGACCATGCAGGCACAAAAGGCACCTCCTCCTGATATGGCATGCAAGGATAAGTTCTTAGTTCAATGCACAGTTGTGGCAGAGGAGACTGTTGAGGAGGATATTACATCAGCCATGGTATATTCTCAGTGGATTATATGATTTCTCAAAGGGAATTCCTCTTACACAATTTCTGACTGCTTTAACTGTAGTTTTCGAAAGATGATGGCAAATATGTTCAAGAAAATAAGATGAGAGTGATCCTTGTCAGTCCACCTGGTTCGCCTGTTTTATCACCAATCAATGTAGGACACAGTGATCTTTCAAGTTACATAGATTCACCGCGAGAAGATCAAGTACATGGTTATGAAAATATCAGTTCACATCAAGAAGTAAGTAATCTTCTTCGGAAACCAGAATTTGTTGACCATGTGGTTTGATATGGTAATAATGCCAACAAGCTAAATAATGGTAATCTTTTCAGGGAGAAGTCAATGGAGTACATAACCACAATGGAAGATACGAAGAATCGTTGACCAGAGATCAAGTAAACCCCCTCAATCAAAATACACCGAAGGAAGTAAGTTATTCATCTAAACCAGAATTTAGAGTGGTATAAATGGAAAAAACATGGAGTAATGCTAAGTATGTTCAGGAGATGTCAATGGGGTTTGGTTGTAAAAATGCGGCCAAGTAGCATGATTGTAGAGGCTCTGAACCATATGAAAGATATGGAAAATAAAAGAAGAAAATTTGTCTTGAATTAGTTGTTCAACAATATAAGAAGGCTCCTTACATAGAAGTTCAAAACAAGTTTAGATTGCATAAAATAAGGAAAGTTATCAAATAAGGATTTTTTTTCTATATCTTGATATTCCTAATTATGTCAGAACAGAACTGTGAAGAGTATTCTATATTATTAACCTAAACACAGAGAAAAAAAATTCTAGAACATACTATACTAGCATATAACTAAATAAATTCTCAGTTACAACAGCTGCTTGATAAATTGATACTGATTGTGTTTCCAGTGTTTTGCTCTATATTATGTACATTGAGTTAGCTGTTTGGTAATATATTTTATCCATCTGTTGATACACTTCTCCAGCTGGATGAGAATGTAAAGGAGTTTAGAAAGGAAAATGCTGACATGCAAATGGAGGGAAAGCATGCGCAGTTGGAGACGAGGAAGCATGATGAAGAGATGGACTTAGTCAAGGATGTTGCAAGCATGAAGTCAAAAATAATTGAACTTGAACGAAAATTAAGTGAGGTTAGAATTTTTTACCTTCTCTTCTCTTCTCATTTTATTTTATTTTTTTATTTCAAGAGTCTGGAACAACTTCTGTTTTGTCATTTGAAAAACAATATGTAGTCAGTGCCCTTGGTGGTTTTCAGTTTTTACCTGGATATAGCTTTGCTGAGGAATTGCCTGGTTTTATTTTTTAAGTAAATATTCTTTTACCTCTTGAAAAGATGCCACTCGTTGATGACAAGAATCAATTTTTAGCAATCAAGGGGTTAAAACCAACTCATATAGAAATTGGAAGGCGTACCATCCATTAATCAAGCCAGGGATGAAAGATTTGTACAAAATATGCTGGTCACTTCTTTATGTCAGGGTATTGTCTAATTCCTTGTGATCTGCATAGCTGCAAAAGCAGTTTACACTGAACTTTTTAACAGTTTCCTGGGATTGTCAGACCTGGACTCATGAGATTATCAGTCAGCAGTATTATTGACTAATGTCCGCTGCTCAGAATTGTTTCTCTGGGTGATTTTAAAAAAAGAGCTCTTAAAATGCTCTATCAACTATATGTCTATTAGGATTAGAGTCCTAAGCTAGTTAAAAGTATAATTGTGATAGCAGAGCAGTGTTATCAAAAGCATAAAATGCAAAAAAGCTTTTAAGACCGTTGGGGCTTTAAGCACAAAACGCAAATGAAGCGTAGACTTCAATGAAAAAGGGCAAGGCAGAATAAATACAAATATATATATGTTTAGTCCAAGACTCATAATTCTAAGCATGAATGACAAGTATATGAAGAAAGAAATTGAAAGAAGATTATGATAAAAGTGAAATATCACTTGTTTAGTGTCACCTCTTAGTCTCATTGGCAAGGAAAAGTATGTCTTAGATCCTTGATTACAAGACTGAAGCGCACATTAAGCCTCATGAAGCGCTCAACATGGTTTGAGCTTCAGTTCAGGGCTTAAGCCCACACCACCTTTGACAACATTGTAGCAGAGTAAAGTGGATCCCAATTTATCATCATTGAATGAGTATCTTCCGACTTGGATTTGACTTCCGTAATCACAGTCTCTGTTCAACGTTAGTGCATTTGATCTAGCAATATTGAATCAATCCTTGTTAGTTGTTACAGCTCCCTGCAAGTACAGAAGGGTGGTTTCTTCCTAGCAGAATCTTGGTAATACGCTGCATAAACTATGTCGTAAACTGTCTTCTTTTTTGATGTCCCGTACATGATAAGGTTCAGAGTAGTTGCTTGAGGATATTTGGCAAGTACATAGTAAGATCAAACTTATGGAATTTAAATCAATACTGGGATTCAGGCAAGATGAGTTTCTCTTATTTAACTGTGCCTCTTATTTATCATATTTTAGTCTGTACTAGTTTTGGCATCTATTGGTCAAGGTGATCACTTGATGAAAATTCAGAGGGGTCTAGTATGTACCGCAGTTTGCTGACTTGTCTAGTCATTTTGATGAACTCGATGCCAAAAGAATAAAAACTGGAAACTATATCAACCTCAACCTTTCTTACTGAAGATTTTTCGAGTCTTCTGGAACACTTCATAGAGTTTGATATTTCCCTCCCGTAGATGTAAACTTTTGTTCAAACATGAGTCAATTAGGTTTAGTGCCTGTAATTGGTTTGGATAAATGCTGTTTCTCACCCTTCCTTACCCTCTTGCAGGCCAAAGACACCATCTCAAGGCTAACAGAGGAGAGGAAATCTACCGCTCAAGAAAGAGAGAGCTTACAAAGAGAACTGGTATTTTCATTGATTCCTATATGGTTTAAACAAGATTTTGTTAATATTATTAATTTAAGATCACGACATTAGTAGAAGTCCTCAAAAGATTGGGATGCTATTAACTAAATCTCTATTGGGGTAATAATAAGCCAGAATGTTATGTGGATGTTGCGTCTGTTCTGAGTCCATGTTAGTCTAGCTTAAACCTCAACCAAATTGTGTTCTTGCCTTGATAAGTCGGATCCATTTAAGTCTTACAAAATGTGCATCTGTGGAAGTGAGGGAGGGAGAAATTGTGTTTCAGTCCCGCACCCTAAATTTTATAAAAAATGATCTTGTGTTCTATAAAAAATGTCCCTAATTAACCCTTTCTTTTTTTTTTGTGTTCTTTTTCTGGTGTTATGATTTTGCAGGTCATGTTGACAAGTAAGAAAGGCGGAAGAAAAGTGCGGGTTGGATTTCCGCTCCTCTATGTGGTTACTGTAGCCTTTATTAGTATGGTGTTCGGTTACCTTTTGCATTACTGATCGAAAATATTTAATACCCCGCTGCGACTGAAAGGTTGTTATGTCTATCTTGATAGACAATTTTTCCTTCACAAAGCCCCTATCTGTTCTATCTAACGCTGAGGATCAGATATGTTGTTGTATTGACTAGTAGAGTATATCAAGTGTTGTAAATGCTGTTTTTAGATGGAATAAAGTGTAATAATCTCCGTCTACTACCTAAGCCTGCATCATCCCAGCAGGTAGAGGAGTTGGAGTATCTTTTTGCTGGAAGTGTTAATTATATTGATGGTTTTGTGAGGGTTCTTTTAACATTTTATGTTCAAAATTTTTGTTGTGCATTTGAACAGTAGTGGCGGGTATGGAGAGCTTTTTGGCGATTACTGTGAACGCCAAAGAGCGTAGAGAGTGTTTCACTTCTTTCATCTAGCGAAAGATATTTTAGTTTTTCTCAGGAAAGATCATATCTCTATCAAAGGAAAAATTTTCTTGGTACACATCTCTCTTCCCATTGCAGCTGTTATTTTAGGTCTCCTGTCCTTGGGGGTACCTCTGTTTAATATTAGTGTTTATGGTTTCTCATGGACCGACTAGTCCTTTTGGCTTTTACTAATAAAATGCAACTATGTCGGTACTCGCAATGACTTAAGAATGCAAATACTCTCCTTGGTGAATAATTTGTGAAGAGATACAATCGGAAAGTAATAATTCGAATTGTAACATGAGACGCTCCTTTTTCCCAGTACATTCCACTTTAGTATGTTTCGTCGTCTAATATCAGAGTGTGACTTATGTTTGTAAACGCTATCTAGACGAAACAAAAGATGAAATTCTGGAAATCATCAGAAAGATTGGAGGTCTCAATCTCATGTCAATACTAGGGAAATGAAAATGACTTTTGGAAAAGCTACCCTCCAATTATTTCTTTCTCAAGTTCATAAAACATTAAAAATGGGATATATAATACCACACGAAATTACACCACGCAAAAAGAAGATGGCAACATTTAAGTAGCCAAAATTTACAATAAGTTCGGATAGAGATATTGCCATCTGGGAGAGCATTTTCAGGATTAACTTACACACTCACCGTGGTCAGCCAGAGCTTCACCCTTTCCTAAACCCCCCGCTGCAAACGAGAGGATTTTGCTGAATTTTATGAACATTTTATCAGTTTTAGTTTGCTAAAGCAATGTAAGGACCTGGGTGAAGCTCATAATTCTGTCAGCAATCTGTGTAATCTTTAGGATCCACTGGACGTCCCTAGGTGAATTTCTTTTACATCAATTTCATTTTTCTCGTGCACATCATGGACCCTGTTCCGTTGGAGAACCAGGGGCAGGAGGAGCAAATCCCCGACCACCAAACATAGGGCGCATGAATGCATTGTCAAACTTGCGCCAGTACCGATGCACTTTATGACTTGGTGCAGTAAATAGCATCCTCAAACTTGGTGGGTGAGGAAGATCTGGACCATTTAAATCACCTTCAGAGTCCTCTCGACTGCCTAGGAGTGGGGCTGTTAGAGACTTTGGAGTATTTGCATCTGATGACACTGTACTCAACTGCCTCTGTAGTGGCAGCAGGAGACTTATAAGGGGTTTTGTCATTAAACCAAATACCTGAAAAGAAAGAAAAAAAAAAAAACAAGTTTACACAATCTGGATTTCGCGCATGAATGGATGTACTAACATGGTTCAACCGACAAAGAATGTCAAGGCAGAGGCAAGAGGTATATACCATTGTGCTGACAAGAACAATGGTTATCGTGCTGGTAATCATTATTGCATTGTCCTGCAGTTGAGTGTGTCCCCCACGAGTGAACTGCATGACCAAATGATCAGTGATTTCATGACATAAAAAAATACAAGGATGTGAAAATAAGTATCATGAACTGTACATATAAGGGCTGATATTCCCACAATGTCAGCAGAACCGGCCTAGAATATGATTAGCACGTTTACCTTATTATATGCTAGTGCCATGGACACTGCGCCTCTCATCAAACCCGCCCACCATATTATCACCTACAAAACAAAGTTAGTACTGATATCCATATGAGACTCATAATAAGAGAGAATTTGATCAAGCCACTGCTCACTTGCTGCCTAAAGGTAATTTTTTCTTCCGAGGATTTCTTCATTAAGTTGGATAAGAATGATAATGGAAAAACAAAGGCAGCTCTCCCCAGCAAGATTAGTCCCATCAGTATCGAACTCACAGAAATTGATAATCCAGGCCTGCAAGAAACAAAAGAACCACCTGATAAAGACTACCAACTGTATGACAACAAATTAAAAGGGAGGACGGTTAACCATGTAAGAGTTAATACTAATATCTCTCCTACTTTGCAGTTTGCACATAAATTAAAGTCCTCCTTCCGCCATATCACTAACAACCATTTCAAAATGAAAAAGAAAAAAGTGATACCTGCCACTAACAAATTTCCACTTCTCGATATCCAAAGCATCCATACCGACATAGAGGAAGAGGAAAGTCTCTGCAAGAAATGACAAAGTTGCAAAAGCGTGCCTACAGAAACATAGCACAATAACATTTAGTCGAAATATGTGCACATATGTCACTTCTCTACCACAAGTAATAGCTGATATGCGATCATTTAAATAAATGATTATTTGGATATGCTATAAATGAGTGTCTATTTGTCAAAGCTAATCAGATCAGCTATTGTTTTAGTTGTTGTAAGGCTTTGGCAGTTATGACCTAAATAACAGGTTGCAGGTTGCAGATAAAATAATTAAACAAAAAATGCACAAAACTTGGGTGACCAGGCAGAATAAATTGGAAAACATCATGGCAGAAAAGTAGGAAATTGTACCTTGTAGTGACTCTTGAACTCTCGGTCACATTGTGCCAAGTGTAATGAGACATTACAATACCACAGAAAAATACAGTGAGAATTCCACTCAAATAGAATAGCTGCAAACGATGAACAATTATGTCACCAGTATCAGAAACATGCATGTTGAATACAAGTGCCAATGTGCTAAAATGAAGATCTTACTTCGGCCAGCATGTATGATAAGTAAGCCATGAGCATCATAAGGGCAACCTCACGATCTGTAGAGTGCCTGGAGACCGAAAAAATAACTTGTCATTATAGTATTGCAATAAGAAAAGGTAGGGAAATAAGAAAGAATGGGTCAAGAAGTTTTTCTGTCAAGTTCGTGAGGAACTAGGCAAAGTTTCACTAGATAAGAAAGTATAATGAAACATGAAAAGCTTTACATGAACCATGTTTACAGTTTTATCAAAAACGTCCTGGCTCTCTCAAGCTTCTTAGAAACATAATCTCAAACAGCTGAAAGCTCCTATTAGTTTGCTATAAGTGACAAATAGATATATCTGCAAATGAGGCCAGAAATCTCAAATCTAACTAGAGAAAAACAATCACGAAAATACATTTCCGACAGACCATAGGTGTAGAACTCCACTATATAAAATAGGTATAACCTATCAACTATAGCAGGGAATTCAAGTACTGATATTGAGTCGAGCGACATCCTAAGGAAAAGCATCATATCTGTACAGTCAAGCTTGAAAGAAGACCACATTTATCAGTTACAAATAAAAAAGTTCTTGTGAAATCTAAGGCAACTTCACTAATTATGGACTGAATACATTGTAATCAAAGCATATCTGTAACATCATTGCAACAGGAAAACCCGAAATGTGTGTTACCACAGACTCCTTAATAGTGGCATTACCTGCCAAAATACAGCTTCTTGATAATGTAAGCACTAAGAAGACCAGTCTGCAGTAAGAAGAAAATGTCAAATGGAGGGGGAAAGCCTAACTAGAAGTCAATATCAAGGATTTAATGAATGATGCATCATGGACACATCATTTCCCACACACGCTCACAGAGTGAAGCTTACTCCTGCTCCCAGTAAAGTGCTAGCAAGGAACAGATAGAAGAAGTTGCCAAGGAAACTGAGGGCTATACTGGGATTCACGCTCGTAAGGTCGAAGTTTTGAATAGCATTGAAAAGCACCACCGATGTAGCATCATTTACAACTCCTTCTCCAAATACAAGACTGTAAAGGAGGGGTGTCTCATCCTGATGTAGGACCTGCAGCAGCAATAACTTGAACTTTAGGGCATTATATTGGGTAACTAGCATTGGCCATATGATGATGAGGGCACTACTTCTGTACCTGCAATGTGCAGACGGAATCTGTGGCAGCAAATATTGCTCCAATTGCTAACAAGTGGAGAGAGAGAGAAATAAGAGTGGTCAGAGGTAGAAACACAAGCAACCAACAACAGAACAAACACAACAATGGTTTCAAAAAATACCAAGATAATCCCCAATATCTAGAAATTCAATGTCCAACTTCTTGAAAGTTTGAATGGCACCTTCACATGACAGAGAGAAAATATCAGCAAACACTAATTAACAAAGCTTGCGAGAAACTAACACATACTACTGCATTGAAATTCAATTCCAATATCAGGATTAAACAGGGATGATTTCATTACCAAAAAACAAGGACATAGTAGCATGTCTGCGCCAGAAACTCTAGGTGAATGTACTAAAATGCTCAAAACTTCAGGTACCAAACACATCTACCCTAGTAATAGAGAAGCTTTGCAACATTGCTTGATGGATAGAAGGTAAGCAAATTCGAGACATCTTGAAATAACCTCCTCCTTCCTTACCATCAGCGTAACATCTGGAATATAATCGTTTGTTCACTATCATTATCAAGGCCATGGACACGAAACATCATGCACGCCAATAGGCAGCTTGATATGTTGAAAAGCATATGAAAATCAATTAAGAAAAAATTATCTTGAGGAACAGACACATTGACTAGTGAACATGTTTTAGCAAGAAGAAGATCCACTAGAAATCAGTAAACTCATTACAGTTTCATCCATCATAATTTCATGACTCATATGGAAGATAACTTTGGCCTGGGTGTAATTTCTACTCTCTAAACCAAGTATCTTCAGTAGCTATGATAAAACCACAACAAGCATCAATCTGTTGACTAGGTACCCCAGTTGCAGAATAATTCTCTGGCGGAGGACCTCTCTAACCAATAAAACTTACAAAATGAGCTTTTCCAATAAAAGAATGCTTTGAATAATACCTAATGATATAATGGCACATGAGACCAGGGTACCAATGGCTCCGAACATCATTATAGTAATGAAGTTCACGAAAAATTGCTTCTTTTTTACCTGAAACCTGTAAAAGAGGAGAGTAACATATGTAATAATCAAATTTTGTGGGAACAATACTAGCAGTCAAAATATGCAATGGACCGCAAAAAAGAAAAGTAACAAGAGAAGATAATGATATTTTACCCTGCATTAAATATGATTGGAGGAAGTACATATATGAAAAAGAGATCTTCACTGAAAACCAGAAGGTGTGAGCTCTTTCCACCACTTACGAGCAAGATAACCACTCCTGTACACAAACCCTGCAATTATCGAACATACATGTAAGTGTTAATAAACAAATCAGAGAATGTAAACTGGAAATTTGAATCAAACTCAAAGGCGACAAGGGTCTGTCGTTTCAATTTTATTTATTTTTACGCGATCTGCATTACATGTCTTCCCACGAAAACCGCTATGTAGAAAATGAGTGACACTCACAATTATGAGGGCAGTAATGGACTCATTAACCCAGCGGTTCTCCTCCAAGAGATGACCAAGGATAATGCAAGCACAAAGGAGTGCCACAAAGAGGTTGATGGATACAATAGAAGCATGATCTGAAGTACCCAAAGAGCCCAGTTTTGGAAACAGAGAAGCCAGCACAGAAGCCATCTCTTTTGCCACTTTGTATTATAACCACAGTTCACCAACTTTGTTTCAACTTAGCCAAGGTTTCATCGCTATTAGCTCCCGTCATTTCAATCTTCTGCATAACACTATATTCCATGAAATAAAATATCCCACATAAATTGAAACCTAAGAAGCCAAGCAAAACAATATAGGAGTAGTAACTTTGAACAAAAGGAGCAGAAGAGAATGATTTTCATCAACTAGACGAATGTAATTTAAAATTCTCCATTTCTAGTTTCCCAGTTTTTCCAATCTACTTAACATCCAAACAGAAAACAAGAACATTTCTACAACATAAAAATTCTCACCAATGCAAAGAAAAAAGCTTCCAGTGCCTTTCACCTATAATTACAAAAGAAAAAAAAATTGAAAATGCTTCTGTTAGAAACCAACTTAACAAAGAACAAAACATTCATGTTTATGACAAGTCTCCACAGTTCAATTTCCAAATTTTGCCTGATTTTCTAAACAAACAAATATAAAGTTCAAATAAAAATCAATTCTTTTCTACGAAATCAAGAATTTCACCCAAAAAAATAAATTTTCAATAGTTTTCTACTGTTTGTGTCCAATTTTTTCATGGGGTATGATCATTTTAAATTCTAACCCAACAATCTTCAAATATGGAATTTCCAATGAGCGAAAAAAGTTAAGTACGTATCATTTTCCATGAAATTAAAGGGTTTCACAAACATTTTCCGAGAAAATTCATCAAAAACGGAAAATTAGAATTTGAATACTCAGCTTCTTTTTTTTTTTTATATACTCACCAATACAATTGCATTCTGAAAGGCGCCGGAAAACAGAGCAGATAAAATATTACAAATCCTCAAAACTTTCTGAAACCAGAAAAAGAAAAAGAAAAATGGAAGAGAGAAGTGCAAAAATAAAGTTCAAATATTTGTCTGCTTCGAGTTTTCGTCGTGAAATTGCTCCCAAAAATGGAGAAAAAAAATGGATGAAAAAAGCAGAGCAGAGAGAGAAAATGACTTTGAGGAGAAGCGCGAAATTTCTAGAAACAGAAATAGAAAACTCCGGGAATAACGTGACTTCCTTTTCCTTTTTCTTTTCTCTCTCTGTATAATATAATTTTATTGTATTTTTGTTTCGTGATGACTTGAATTCATAATTTTAAGATCGGATTTAAAATATGTTTATATCTAGATAACTCTATCCGATCACTTGGTAGAGCTAGTGAAAAAATAACGTTGAATATAATATATTAGTAATATTGGTATTAGTTATGCAAAAATTATTTTTTTATACATTATTTGGTGTATTAGAATTATAGTATGCAATGATAAATTCTAAAAAAAAAAAATACCCTCAAAAAATATTTTGAGAAATCATACTAAAATATGCATTAAAATATTTTATAATATTAATATCATAAATTTTCATATATTAATTGTACATATCTTAATATAAAAAAAATGTAACTAATTTTTCATATATTAATTGTACATATCTTAATATAAAAAAAATGTAACTATAACTAATTTTTCATATATTAATTGTACATATCTTAATATAAAAAAAATGTAACTAATACAAATATTAATTATTCATAAATTAAAAGATAATATAAATGATACACATAATTAATACGTACATTATTATTTTTTTATAATCAAACTACCCTTTCTGTGATGATTGTGAAATGTCTTTAAGGTGGGTATTTAAGTTGAAAATGATTTGATAGCAATATCATTTAACTCTAATATTGATCAATAGTACATTATTCTTTTATATTATTCTTTTTGGGATGATTGTGAAATCTCTGTAAGGCAGGTATTTAAGTTGAAAATAACTCTAATAGTGACTAATGGTATATTATTATTTTTTATGATAAAATACACTAAATCAGACTACCCTTCTTGTGATGATTGTTGAAATGTCTTTTAAGGGAGGCAATTAAGTTGAAAATACTTTTGATAATAGGTTTTCGTTATTGATTTGACACAAAGATTAAGAAATAGTAAGTCATCTAAACATCGAAAAACGAACAGTTTTTAGTAGCACGAGTAAAATAGATATAAAATGATAGATTTTAATTTTATAAACTAGACAAATAATGAATATCTTAAGATAATATAGTGGATTAGTAAAAATGGATAGAAGAATATTATTCAAACTCTAATAATGACTAATACTATAAGAAATAATATATATTGAGCCCAAGTGAGTTCACTTATCGGTCATTACCCCTCAAATGTTACTTTATTTTAGTGTGTTGGAGAAAGTAATATTTTATAAAGTAACTTATATTTTTCAATAAATAATAAAAAAACATTTTACGTGTGAAATAAAAAAATATTATAAGAATAAAGAAAATTAAAATGAATTCGTACAGGACGAGACCAAATTGACCCGTGATGTTATGTATCGGATCTAAAATAATGTTAAAATCATGTATTTATATAAAAGAGAACCCTAGGTTCGCCTACGTGGCGTCATCACAAGCTATAATTTCCTTTTAAATTTATTTATTTCCAAAAATAGTCTTCTCCTTTCATGAAAAGATGTAACTTTTATGAAAAGTTATGACTTTTATGAAAAGTTACCCAAAAATAGTCATCCCCTTTCATGAAAAGACGTGACTTTTATGACGAGTTACGACTTTTATGAAAGTTGTGACTTTTATGAAAGATTCTTACCTTTCCGAAAAATTGTAACTTTTCAAAGAGTTGTGACATTTCCGATAAGGCACAATAAGCATTCGTTCACACTATCCTTTGTTGTCTATAAATAAAGGGATTTCCTCTCATTTTAAAACAACGAAAATTCTAAACTTCTTCTTCTGAACAATTAAATATTCAAGTACTTTGCTCCTGTTGAATGACTCACTGACACCATTATTTTTGTATCAATATACTTGTGAATAAAATCGTTCCATCCTGAGAGGATCTGTTCCATTAAACCTCGGGTACTAGAGGAGAATAATTTCCTTAAGGGGACACTGTGCATTCAGTGGGCTCAATTTTTTTCATTCTATTGTTATAGATCCTGATATATTTTTTTTACGGTCATTAATCTATGCTTATGATATTAATTGTTGTTTTTTAGTACATGTTTTAAACTTTGTTGTTTATGTTTCTGCAAAGTTATTGTTATAAGTATTTGTTAGTACATATAAATATTATTTATTTATTAGAAAATTTAATATCTTTGTTCATCTAATTTCCCAAAAATATCAAATAGTAATACTTCCTAGAGGCAAAAGGATAAATTATAAAATCAAATTAAAGATTTTGATTGAAGGATAAATGATAAGATGTTATAATTTTATTTTATTTTTACATTATTAATGTTCGTTACTACGTAATTTTATATGTAAGATAATATAATGTTTTAGTTTTAATGACTGATAGATTGTAAGTATTTTTTATAAATTATGTGATATTGAATGCGGATAATTTTATTAGTATTATATATTTATATTATAGCATCTTATGTCAAGTCAAATTATTAATTTCTTTAATTCAATACTTTAAAATAAAAGAATTATTTATAATTGTTATAAGAATTCCATTTTACTCACTTTATTCTGGCTCCTCTAAAAAAAAAAATGAAACGTGGAAGATAATCTGTCATAAAATATAAAATTAAAAAAAAGGCTACGTATATGATAGCAACTCTAATGAGCAAGAGCAACTATATCTCAATCAATTTTGTGTAACTTCTTTTTTTTAATAGCATGCGTTTGTCCATAATTTATGAAATTAGAGTGGAAAATGAATTTATGTTTTGTTATAATATTTTTTTGTAAAGAGAAGAAAAAAAACACTTTATTTAAAATATATGAAGATGGGATTAAAAAATATATTTGAAATAAAGAAAAAATTATTTTTAACAAAAGTGAATAATTCTGGTGATCAAATGATTCTTTAGTTCCTTCATTTTTATGAATCATAGTTTTCACTTTTCCAATTAGAAGTTGATTTTTTAGCAATGTACAAAATATATCGTCAAATATTTAAAAATAATTCCACAAGATCTAGTTTCGTTCAAGCCACGGATTCTAGCCAACTAAAAGGATCTTTTGATCAAAAAGAAATTTAACAACGAAAAGAAAGATCAATTCTTTGGAATCCTTCCTTTTTTCAAACGAAACGAAAAAAGATACAGTTAGACTGGACCCGAAATATCTTTCAAGATATTTCACGACGAAATGTGTTATTATTGTTGTTGTAGGATTGAACACGAAACGTACTTGCTCTTATCTACATACCTATCTTTTCATCACAAATGTAACAATTTTAATTGTCGTGCTGTCTTATCAACTCCATCTGTTATGTTTAGCTTATCACTTCGCAGAAGATAAGGGCCCCTACTCATAGATTCTGAAAAATACTTCTTTATACCTAATTAAACAAATAAAATAAAATAATTACGTACAAATTAAATCGTTTTCAATTTTCATAATAATGTAAAGAATATTACAATAATGGTATATTCTGCTGACATTGTGACAAAAATGTTTCTTGACGTTTTCCTAAGATAGCTGCCGACATAAACCTAGTAGTAAATGCCAATTTTATTCTCATTATTAGACGACTGTTCTTTTCAAATGTAGTTGAACATTATACAGCTTCCACACTAAATAATTTAGTAAAAGACTAGGCGATTCTTCACATATGTCTTAGCTTTGGGTGAATATAGTTATCTAATATTTATTTTTAGTGGAACATAATAGATATCTCGTGAAATTAGTTAAGACGTGTAGAAACTGACTCAGACACCACGATCATAAAAAGAAAATCAGAACAAAAGAAGAATACATAAATAACAACTTTCTAGCTTGCAACTATAATCTTCCGGTAGTTGTAATATTCACGTGAAATAATGCATCAAAATTCACGGGGCACCTATGGAATTCTTGGCCGTATATATTTACTTGTCGTCTTAACATGTAACTTCATACATTGAAACAAATAAAAAAGTTGCACAAATTATTTAGTGGCAATAATATACTTATCATTATATTATATTTAGTGATATGGATATGTATAGCAGGTATTTTATATAAATCCTGATAAAGGTCTTAATAAACTCAATCATCCTTAAGTATTTTTACGATAATAAATATTGTTGCTAATAAATATATAGATAGATGATAGTTTTTTTAATATAACAATTCAACTAAATTAATTTATTAATTAAGTTGTGGATTACGTTCCTTTAAAAGTTATCTTCTATATATGTTCCATTTGGAAACGTAAAAGAGTATACTTTTTGGATGAAATTAATGTTATCCTTTTCAATTTTGCTTCCTCAAATCAGATTCTTGTGAAATTCACAAGAAAACATAATGTACTTGTGGCTCATTGATCTCCTCATCTTCATCTATAGAATATTGTTCATTGAATCTGATTAGATATTTTTGTTCAACTTTCATTTGATTAAGTGTGATACTTGATCAAGTAATTAAGAATACCTCATACAATTTTATTCTGGAAAATGAAATAATAGTCAGAAAAATTATGCTACTGTAGCTAAAGAAATCAAAAGTTTATCCTAAAAACTGATTGCCAAGCAGCTAAATTCATCTTTAATAAAGATGTAAAACATTATGTTTCTAAACAAATGTTTGCAAGATGGCAAGCTTTATTAGCACTATTCGATTTTGAAATACATTATAAAAAGGGAACGGATAATAGTCTTCCCGATTTTCTTACTAGAGAATGTTTGAGTTAATAATTTTTTATTTCCTGAATACAGGATAATGTGGCCATCTGGAAGTTCTTCCTCTAATAGAGGAAGATGAAGAGGAAAAGTACCCATGAGCAGAAACAATATTTTGGCTCAGTTAGGAAATCAGAGACTAATAGCCTCAAACATTGCAGGAACTTCTACAGGTATATCGGAAATTAATACCGTTCACCCAATGTATAAAAAATTCATGAATTTTATACAATTAAGGCAACCTCAGAACAATGCACCACCATCATATTCTGCAGTCGTCAATGACGAAGCAAGTGAAAACATTGAGGTATATGATAAGAATGAGAAAGATGAAGTAATACTTCTTCTTGAGCCAAGGGATTTACAAATCATGACGAAATATTTTGATACGACACCATATGTTGTTCCAACATACAAATACAGAATGTATTATGAGATTATACTCTCATCCATTGGGTCTGCTGAATTCCAGCATTTTTACCCAGCAAATACTAAGAAATTTTATAACTTTTCAAAAATTATTATAAAAAAGATATTTACCCCAGAAGAATGGGGAATCAGCACGATGAAGGAGCGGGAATACACCCATCCGGATCAAAATATGTGAAATATGTTCAAATGTTTATATGAGAGCTTTAATAAAGCTTTATTATATGAGAATGCTAATAAGAAGCATTCGTGGTTTATCAAAATATGTTCAAATGTTTTCAAACAATATATATCAAACTGGTTTTGCCAGTGGTGGACTTTATATGGTCCAACTCTGAATATTCTCCCAGAGGATTATAAAAAATTATATGCTTAATGGGTTGATGTTTCGCCCAAGATAATAAAATTACAACAAGAGGATGTATATTTTAAGGGAATATCCTTAATGTATTTTTTTTATACAATTTTCTATCCCATAGATAATGAAATGGACGATAGAAGTTCAAACAAATGAAGAAGGATTTCCTTGCTTAAAAAGAAAATTTCATACAAAAATTTGGAGTAAATTACTCGAAAGAGATGTGGATGGAAAACTTCATGAACGCGAGATAATAGACTCGATCAATGTGTCTATTGAGACCAGCCAGCATCAAACAGAAGTTATACATGATAAAGATAATATCAGTCCCTTTAAACACATAACCAGAAAATTACAGATGAAAAAATGGACTATTTCCAAATCTGACCTTCTTGCTTCATATATGGAAGAAGTTAAAAAAGATTTAGTAAAAAATATGGGTATAAAATTTTCAGACAGTATATCAATGGCCACTTCTAATGAAGAAGAAGACAACTGTCTAGCAGGAGAATCTCAAAGTGCTCATAGCATGGAGGAAATGGACATTGAAACTTTCTTCAACAGTTCAGAAATCAGATAGAAGAATCTTCTAGCTCAGACAAATCCAAAGGGAAAGAGATTGTGAAAAATTAGAGGACAAGACATTAACTTTTATAAAGTTAAAATTATTGTATGTTTTTTATAAAGTTTGAATTATTGTAAACTTTCATAAAGTAGAGGACCCCAATGTCGGTCCAATAATGTAATATGACGTAAGCACTTACGTCATGAACTTTAGATTTTCCTCTCGATCCTTTCTATAAAAGGGTCACTTCTTGTAATTAGAAGGCAGACTTTGGCCAACCCTTCTAGTATTACTTCATTTGTATTCCACTAGTATTGAAATAAAAATATTGTTGTTGCTTTGTACTTTGGAGAGTTATTGCGGAAGGATCCCCAATTAAAGTATTTCTCTTTCATCTTTTATTATTTAAAACTTTTTAAAAGATTTTTATAGCCTAAATGATAGGCTAAACAACTCTTGTTGGACTAACAACAACTTCAACTATTAAGACATGGTGAGAAAAAGACTGTTCCGGTGTCTCTAAGGTCGAGGTAGTGTAGTCCAAGGATAGAAAGAACTTGGCTTAGTCCGGTGTTCCTGGTAAGGCCCATGTCAGCCATTATTGAGGTTATTGTTTGAGCTAGGTTGGAACCGTAAAAGTTCTTTCCATCCTTAGATTATATGAATCGTAAACGAACCTGTAGTTACATCGAAACGATTCTGCCAAACTGATGGTATCAGAGCCATGTTGATAGTAGTAGTAGGTGTTGTTGGTCCGACACATCTTAATTTTATGAACATCATTAAAAAACATACTACTGTTAAAAACAGTAGAAAAGAGGAATATGATATGCCTCAACAACTAGATCTTCTTAATAAATGGACTGTCCCTAAAATTCAGCCCAAGGTTATATACCAAATGGGTACTTTTGAAAAAATGGGATTTAAACAAATTGTCAAGACCACAGAGGAAACTATTACTGTGGACTCTGATCATGGTACTTTTAGATTATTGTCTAAAGGTGATTTTGCCCCTTATAGAGAAACACATAGATTTATGCATATTGGTTTGGTGCAAGTTGCTTTTAAGCCACTCACTTTAAGAGGTTTACCTGAGAGCTTTATAGCAGCTCTAGTGGATGGTAGAAATTAGAATTGGAAAAAATCCCTAATAGGGACGGTTCAAACCAGTTTGGCCTATGGCCCTGTATATTTTAACGTCTATCCTAATTTACAAATTTCTTTGAATGATGAAAATTCGCTAAATACTTTAATATTAAATATAAAATTACATGGTTATGATTATTTGCCTGGTACTGAAGTTATATGTATTTGCTATAGAATTTACTATAAACCATTATAATCTAATCCATTTTAAAACTTTATTTAAGGGTTTATAATTTATGACAAGTGTGGGTACCCCTCTTTCTTGCTCTGCTTGTTTATTAACATAGAAAGCAGTACAAGATCATGGAGATTTTGAGGGCCTTATTAATCCCTTTTGAAGAAGAGTATCAATCTTTTTCTTACTCTAAATATTCTGAAATTATTTGGCAAGGTCTTGTCTTAGTGGGAATATTATCTTCAGAAATAAAGGGAAAAAAGAGTTTTATAAGAGTAATAAATCAAATGCCTGCCACAAATGTGATAGAATATGTCATTATGCAAGGGATTGCAATGTCAAAGATAAGATTAAAAACCTTGACCTAGAGGATAATATTAAGGATTCTTTGTATAAAATCCTCCTTAATTCTTCTTCGGAAAATTCTAGCCCTAACAACAGTGACAGAGAGGAATCCTCTACAAGTGAAGAATTAAAAGTTCTTCATGAAGAAGACTGCATGTCCTCATCTGAGGAAGAATGTACGTCTTGCCAAATTGGTCAACCTTGTGATAATAAAGACAAGTACGAATTCTATCAGTTGTATTCTCAGTTCAAGGACTTAAATATCAATGTTATCAGTAATGATAATTGGGTAGAGATACCCAAGATGATTGATGATCTTATCATCTAACTAGTGAATTTGACCGCGCTTCGCGCTGTTTATAAAAAAATCAATAAATTGAAAATAATATTTTTATAACTTCATATAGAGGAAATAAATTTTAATTTTGTTATATTGATTAAAACACAAAAATAATATTTTTATTGGTGTTAGAAGAACCACATTTAAAAATAAATAAATTTACATTTCAAATAAAAGAAAAATGAAATAAAACCTAATAAAACTAAAATCATAAAAACACAAACACACAACATATTTTTTAACAAAGTGAAGTACATATGACATTATTATGCATATTTGAAATATGCTTTGAGACAATATATTGAAAAGAGCACAAATATTTCTCTTCAAAAAATTGATGAATCATTGTATGTACAATAATGTAGCTGTCTAAACAATGATACTTCCGCATGGCATCTCTATGAAAAACTTGCATAATTATGCTTTCTAAACTCATTTAGCACACTTCTATGGTGACAATAGAGAATGATTGATCATCTCATTTAGGAATAACTTCACCAAGTAAGAGGAGTCTTGTAATTGTCATACAAACATTTAATGTAACAAAATATTGTGAAAACTATCGAGATAAAATTCTCAACTCCTACTTGTACATGAATCCCTAGTTTTCTCCCACAAATTTACTCATCAATCATCTCAATTTGTTCTTTGTTTCAGGGATGACTTTGTATTCCACATTAGTTAGTTCACTTGTCAAACACATTCTATCAAAAAAAAAAACTTCAACATACATAATTTCACAATACATCATGAAAATTAAGGTGATCAAGGAGTCAAATAAGAGATTAAACATACCAAAGAGAATTTAATTAGTGTCATCTAGGTTTCATATGTGAAAAGTGAAAAATTATAAATCAATTCGCCGTTTGTCTTGAAATAAATCGCATTCCATATCCTTCAATCTTATTCCTTATCATCAAATCATGTCTATTAAAATGACCAACTCTGAAAAAAGAAAAAAAATATGTCAGACTAACAATCTAGTTAAAAACAAATATAGTAAGCAAGCTACTACATGAAGAAAATAAAATACACTTCCAATCTATATATAGTACAAAAATATAGAATATGAAAAGACACAAAATTAATTAAAATATAATTACTCAAAGATTAATACATACTAAATATAATTGAAAATAAAGAAACCGTTAATGAAAAAAACGGAAAGGAAGAAAACTTACAGCTAATCATTAATTTCACAATTAAGAAAAATTAAAATCTTTTAATTAGTGCTAATTTCTAGTCATTAGTTATTTTGGTATAAGAAAACTTACAGCTAATCAAATTAATGTTCCTTTTTGGTTAATTTGAGTTACCTCCAATTTAGCAGTAATTTAATTTAATTAAATTAAGCAAAATTCACGTTCCTTTTTTAAGTTGATGCTATAATCAAATTAACATTATTTTTTTGGTTAATTTTAGTTAATGTCGACTTAGCAGTAACTTAATCGAATTAAACCAAGCAAAATTAACGTTCCCTTTCTAGTTATTGTACATTTATAGTCATTGTATCATTACTTTTGGAAGAAATAAATGTTATGAAGGCTCATAATGAGGGAAGAGAATAATTTTTTAAACATATTTTTGAACAGAAAATAAAGGAAAAATTGAAAATTCTGAAAAAATAGATAAATAGTGATACTGACCATTGAGGCATGCCACATCAGCGAGCTGATATTCAGCTTTATATATATATATATATTGATTGATTGTATTTCACAATATATGATCACTTTATGAGATCAAACTCAATGTTTGAATTGATTTTTATCTATCTAATAAAATGCAACTACGAGCTATGTCCGAGTGAAAAATAATACTAGTAATTGAAAACTTTAAAAATATCTAAAAAAACTTGGAGAATCTTAGTTAAACTATGAGTAGACTAGATGATACTTTTTTTCATGTTAATTTACGTGGTATCTTTCAAATCTTTCAATTTAAATGAGTTTTTCTTTAGTTGTATTATTTTTATTTTTTTTAAATAACATATTTAAATTTAAGATATAAATTTTAAAAAAAATCAAGTCTCAAAATTTGTATAAAATGAATTGAGACCAAAAAAAATTAAATTGAATGGTTTGGACAATGATATGACTCACAGACTAGATAATACTTTTTTTCATGTTAATTTACGTGGTATCTTTCAATTTAAATGAGTTTTTCTTTAGTTTTTTTTTTTTTTTTAAAAAAATAACGTATTTAAATTTAAGATATAACTTTAAAAAAAATCAAGTCTCAAAATTTGTATAAAATGAATTGAGACCAAAAAAAATTAAAGGGAAAAGGGTTAAAAATGCCCTTAACGTATTCCAAATGGTTCAAAAATGCCCTCCTTCCACCTTTTGATTTTAAAATGCCCTCAACGTTTTTTTATGGTATAAAATTGCCCTTTTTTAACAGCCGGCTGACATGGCAAATGTGACATGGATTTTGTTTACCCATTTCAAAATATGTAACCCACTTAGCCTAAAAATTCATTTCGAAAAGTCTGACTCGATAGGCTGATCGTTTTTGGGTCTCTGTTCCCATTAGCTCTAGTTCTCTTCTATCTTCTCCTTCAATTCATCTGTTCTCCATTCTCTAGTTAATTGCAGGAAGAAAAAGATGGAAGAAATACAATGTTTGGAACAATCAATTTCTTCTCTACATCAAGATTTGTCAAGTTGATGTTTTTGCACATGGCTGCACTACAAACTTGAGTGTTTTCTGATTCTGTCA